>CAKNXH010050223.1:0-37337 GCA_932178445.1 Andricus quercusramuli
TTCCACAGTGGCTGGTGTTAACACGCACTATACTCCTGCTGAAAAAAGGCAATTTGTCCAACCCAGAGAATTATAGGCCAATAACTTGTTTGAACACACTGTATAAGATCCTTACAGCTCACAGTGGGCTGAGAGACCACCAAAAGTGGATTGGCCAAAGCCCGAAATGAATGGCGTGGTATTACTGCTTCGGGCTTTGGCTGGCCGAATCGCGAAGTGGCCAGAGTATACTAGCCAAAGCCAGAAATACTTTTATTTCACGTACGAATTGTCTATTTGAGCAGAAGTGTAGGATAAAAGTAATCATATATGAATCGATGTATTCCATATACATAATGTAAATGCTTTATTTAATTAGAATTTTGAAATACAAATTATTTGAAATTCTTTTTATTTTTTGTTTTATTTTATTTTACTTATTTCATAACTAACTACATGATCTTCTGAAGAGGCTGGAAATGTACTACCTATATAATTTCCAATTTTCAGAAAAGACAAGTCAGAAGTGAATTAAGTGTGACAACTGCTCTTTATCAGAAGATCAGGTATGAAGCAATTAGGCATTTCAACCCCCCATCTACCCACTCCTCAGTTTTGTATCTCTTCTTAATGACCTTTGCTTAAAAGAGCCTGCATTAGGACGTTAGAGTCGTCAGAATCATATCAGCAAAGCTTCTGAATGTTAGTCATTGCTCTTAGGTGAAGTTTAAGTTGTGTAAAATGGCAGGTTTTGCAACAAATTCTTCAAGTGAAGTGTCCGGTTATTTGAATGAACAGGTGATGAATATGCACATACAGTTCGAAAAATCTTTGCAAGAAGTTATCAAAAATCAGAGTAAAAACGGTTTTATATTGTCTAAAGAAAAGTATTATACATTTGTAAAGGAATTGAACGAAGCCAAACAGAAAGAGAAAAAACAAAGTGTGCACTATCGTCGACTAAAGAGATTCGATGTTATTCTTGTGGGCGGTAGTGAAAAGCTTATTACACCTCTAAAAGGAAGTGACTCTACGTTTTTGTACTATTTGCATAGCGATGAGATGTTCGATGTTCTTCATGATACGCACCAGAGCATCGGTCATGGTGGTCGTAAGCGCATGGAAAAGGAATTGCACCGTAAATATAAAAATGTTACCAAGGATGTTATTACTATGTACCTGAATTTATGTAAACCATGTCAAGCTAAGAAATCGCTGCCAAGTAAGGGTTTAGTTTCAAAACCTATGCTTTTCAATCAACTTAATTCTCGGTGTCAGGTTGATCTTATCGACATGCAAACTAGTGCTGATGCAGAGTATAAATTTATTTTAAATTATCAAGACCACTTAACAAAATTCCTCTTATTACGACCGCTAAAATCTAAGAAAGCAAAGGGAGTTGCTCATAAAATAGTAGACATTTTCACTACAATCGGTGCTCCAAGTGTACTACAGTTAGACAATGGAAGGGAATTCGCGAATCAAATAATTAACGAATTGAAGAATATGTGGCCTGAGCTGAGGATCGTACATGGAGAACCTCGGCATAGTCAAAGTCAAAGATCCCTTGACCACGCAAACCAAGATATTCAAAATATACGAACTACATGGATGCAGACTAATCAAACAATCCACTGAGCAGAAGGTCTTCGATTCGTCCAAATTATGAAAAATAGTTCTTTCCACCAAGGTATACAACAGTCGTCCTGAGAAGCTATGTTTGGCTGCAAAGCAAAAGTGGGTCTGAGCACATAAAACCTCCCAAAAGAAGTTATAGAACAGCCTAATATGGAAGAGGATCTAGAAAAAGCGGAAACGGAAATGAGAGGCAGTATGAATCATACAACATCCACTGTTCCAGGGAAGAAAATATTGTTGAAAATATTTCGTTAAAATATGCCGAAATGATTAGGGAGATGATTCAGAACTATATATTAGGGCGGTCCAAATTTATAGGTGTACAAATGGGACTTTCGATTTTTGTTGATTGACCCCCCCCCCCCCCTCCAATTTATTCGTTTTCCGGAAAAATAATTTTTTTTTTTTAAATCGGTCAAAATTAACTCGTGGTGCCCTCGGGCTTTTGAAATTAACATGGGGTTCCAATGGAAAAGCTCGGTTTTCAAAAAAATGGAAAAAAATACTTGTTATTAACTTTTTGTAAGTTAAAGTTTAGTCACCTCACAAGGAATGTTCAAGGAATAATTTCCACGCAATAATTTTTAATTTTGACCCCCTTGACCCCCTTAACTAAAATTCATGCTAAAGACGGTATTTTGTTGAATTTCATCTACATGAATTATTTTTAAATAATTTGATGTTAATTGTTTTGCCTAATGGTCATAAATGAAGGGTTGCAGTACAGAACTAGATGACAAACGTGTTTTCCGAAAATTAACTTTTTGTATAAAAAATTCCTAAAAAATCAACTACATGTTTTTTATACAATTTTCTGACCATATTCCTTTTCCTAAAAGTTTCTAAATGCAGTGAAACGATAAAAAAAAAATTTCAAAGAAAAAGCCCTGAATAATAAAACTATTTGTCACTTTTTTCAGTACCAAAGTAACAAATAAAATTCCAACCTGAAATATTAAATCTTCATTCTCTACGAAAAGCCACATTTATAAGGTTTTTTCCCCCTCAACTTTTTTCCTGACGATAAGGAACGATAATTCTTAAAATTATTAGCGTTTATTTATAAAGAAACATATACCTTCCTTCTTTTTATATACCTTGTAGCGAAAACACGTATGTTACCGTGCGAAACCGTCACACTAAACCTTTATTTCCCCGGAACAGAATCATTTTTTTGAATGAAAACTTTTTTATTATTATTCAGCCACTCCTCAAGGGCAAGTTTTTACTATTTTTCTAAATTGAAAAATAGATTTTTAGTCGCTATCTAAAGGCAATTCTCGAAACCCATTAATTTTCAACTTCGAAATTCTTGAATGATTTACTCGGAATTTATTAACTTTTTCTGATTAAACTAATTTTCTCAAAAACTAGCAATACTCAATATCTCGGGAGTAAGATTTTTTTTTTAACTCAAAATTTCACTTTATATCGTCGTCCGCAACCGAGCCTGTTCTAATTTTGCTTTTGCTTTATCTTTTATTCAATAAGTGATAAGTTTCCAAGCATTTTTCAACCAATTTTGAATTCGTTAAAGAATTATTATTTGTTTAAACTGAAAATTTTCGCTTTATAATTAAAGTAAAGTTATTATTTTTCGAGAAAAATAATACAGTTGATAAAATTTAAGAGTAATATTTCTTTTCGATTCGATTAATATGAGCGTTCTCACTCCGCCCTATTATATATGTACTAAATTATAGCCCTACTATATATGTTTTGGGCGAACTTTCGAATCTTCTTGTTCAGTTGATGCAAGCGTCTTTTTGTTTTTTGATCCATCGTCGATTTCGCCTTCGATTTGAATCAGCCAAAGCTCTCGCAGCACCATAAACTGAGCAATTGATGGTCCAGAGGTCGGACTCTTGCGAGATATCTCCGCGAAGGGAGGTATCCATTTCAGCCAGATCTTGGGGCTTAGGAGGAACTTGCATGTTGATGTTCCTCCTTGTACTGAAATCACGATCATCTTTTTGAAGGTGCCTGTTTTCTGCGGTTGGTCTTAATGTCGCTTCCTCATCTTCGTATGCAGCTTGATCAAGCAGCGGTTGGGGAGGCGCTACGCGTACATATCTATTTTTCCGGAGATAGTCTGCTTGATTTCTCAAAGAATGATGTGAAACGTGCTGAAGCTCTGGGTGTTTCTGGCTCCACAGAGTGTGCATACGCGCCATAAAGCCTCCGCGAACAGGGACAATGCTGGCATCGTAGCAGTCTAGCAAGTCATCCTTGAGTTTATCCGTCCACTCAATTAGGGCGTTTCGCCGGTTCGTCGTCGTGTTTCCATCTAAATTATTTTCAGCACCCCGAAATCTAGGATGAGCGGCATTGTTTGCCGGCCATGTCAGGTGAATACGAAGCTTGCGGGACGGTATGAACGTTGTTTTTGGTCAAATAATCGCGTACAAGATGAGATGTGTGAGCCGGCGCGGCTCACACTTTCGGCACAATCCGCACTTTAACTTGTCTGATGCCCAATATATCGTGCATAACGCTCTGCACCGATCCAAACAAGACGCCAAGATTTGCTAATATCTCCCTGATGCTCACACGACGATCTTTGAGGACAATTTTCTTACATTTTTCGATGTTTTCGTTGATCACAGAGGTAGATGGACGATCGGAACGAGGCAAATCATCAACCACAGTACGGTCCACTTCAAACTCTTTATATCACTCGTACGCTTGTGTTTCCGACATTGTCGAGTCCCCGTAGGCTACCCATTAACATTTTCCACGCTTCTGCACATGATATTTTGTCAGAAACACAAAATTTCAGGCAAACTTTTTGCTCAACAAAATTTGACATTGCGAAATTCGCAGAGCACTATAAACAGTTACTTGTTTAAAAAGCTATCACGCACAAACTCTCGACAAATGGCGCTGAAACAGATGTTTAAACACTACATAACAGATGTACCAACCTAGAAAAAAAATGTTTTGACAATATCTTAAGCGCGGTTTGTTTGAATGAGAAATTCCGGGTACGTTTTGATCATAAGGTATTACAAATTATACGTAATAAAATATTACTATAATAAATATTTCTCAATTGTATTATTAAAATAAAAACCAGTAGCACATTCATAACGATTTTATTTTTATAAGAAAATATATGCACTATGTTCAGGTTTCTTGTTTATGTTAATTGCTCACTGTACTTTAATAACCTCTTCAACTGAATAACATTCCGCTTATTCAAGATTTTATGGACTAATTTTTCCCCTGCAACATATTTTTTCTTAATTTTTACTGTGATCTAACACTCGATCGAACATGAAACTGGTATTTTGTCGGAACCATACATTTTGCATCTCTCCCATTCACTTTTTAATTTCGGGTTTTTCATGTATAAACAATCCTAGACAGCGATAGGATCTTTGTGCAATATTTGTGAAATCATTTCAGTTTAAGTGAAGAAATGCTTTAAATTCTTTTCAAAAGTTTGTGCATTTTTTGAAATGTTTGTGAAATGTTTTAAATGTTTGTGAAATTTTTCAAATCTTTGTGAAATTATTTTACTATAAGTTAACACTTACTGATGATTTTCACACATAACTCTGTCTAGGGTCTAGGGATAATATTATCTACTATGTATTTGTATACGTACTGAAATTTCGGATATGATGACACATTTTTCAGAGTCAAAAGATCTTACCTCAGAGCAGGTGTGAACATAGGTGCTAATAGGCGTCGTAATTTAAGATTTTTTTCCAAAGTTGGATGCTAATGTTTAGATTTGCAAAATTATTTATTCTGTAACGAAAGAGGGCACCCATGTGAAGCCGTGTATAAATAAAAGCTATTAAAGTAAACATTAATTTCACGATATTTTATTGAAGCTAATTTTCAAATAAAATAATTGCATGTGAAACAATTAGACACACACTCCACGCGCGTATGAAGTTCTAGTGCATTTGAATGTACGTCGTTCCCGTAGGAGTTACACAACAAGATAGTATGTGTCCAAGATGCTCGGGCTTTGCATGACACGATATGCAGCTATCATCGGGAATATCGTGGCTCAAAATCTGGCGAGGATATGCTAAAGTGGAAATGACACCGTCTTGACATGCCAAAATGAAACCCTTTGTGACCGACTTCAATCCGGGTGATTTAAGGAAAGCAAACGTTAGCTCATATGACATCCGACTGATCACATTTCTGTGGAAGATGCCGTGCATCCTCTTGTCGAGGAGCTGTTCGCGGAAGTTTTTCTCCTGTGCTTTCTTAATCCGGGCCTCAGAAGTAAGAAATTGAGATGGATAAGATTTTATGCATTTTGCTGACACCAGATATTGAAGTCAAGGCCAAGTGTTTCAGCACCCTCCTCCGTTGCATTATACAAAAACGCTCCTTTTACCACTTCGTGTTTCCTGACCATTTTAAGAAGAGGGTTCCGTCCACTTGTGACTATATGAGCTGTACCCAGAATGATCCTGTTGTGAAGACATTCAAGATTCAGTATTCCGCAACCACATTAACGGCGTGAGATGTCAAGTCACGGAAAGGAAGTCTTAAACTGCAAGCTTCTGTTCATGTGCATAACCTTTCGTGACCGGATGTACTACCACGACGGCAAGCATGTTCGTTGCAAATACTTTGTTCTTCGCTAAAAGTTCGGAAGACCAAATCTGTCGGATAGACTTTGTAGAGACTCCTTCTCTGATGCTACGTCCTGAGTGTAGATTTGAAGCACTCCTAGGTATGCACAGGTATCTCAAGTGTCAAGATGTCCAATAAAACCTAAATCCACAAGCTTAGGATCCCCGAAAACGCCAATAATCCGTCCTCGTTTCCAATTATTCTCGAAACACTTGTCCAATTTAAAGTAAACACCAATCTTTCCTGCATATATAATAAAAAAAAACATGTTGAACAACCACCGCAGGCTCTCAATGCGAGCAACTGCCTTTTATGAAAATGACACCAGCTCCCAGTAGAACGGAAGTGAATCACACCTACGGCCACGTGTCATAACCGTGAGATGGGTGGCCAAAGGGCATTACGAAATCACAACGACAGGCCGGCGGAACTCTCATGTGTCTTGAGGACACGGATCGACCCAAGGTTGACAGCTCTCTGCAACAATCTCGCAAGTGCCTCGACATGTTTTTGGTACGCAGTTATGGTTTTGCGGTTACGAACCAGTGATAGCTTCCCACTTCCGAGAGCACTGATCACGAGGACAATTACTTTGGCTTGGGTGGATTCTTGAATGGAACAGGGAGATCGCTGAAGAGGCGCGATGGCCTACCAGATGTTATGTAGTCAATCATACACTGAATACAGGACGCATTCTTTCTTGTCCATCGAATCTTATTGTTGAGTTGATGCAAGCGTCTTTTGGTTTTTTGATCCATCGTCGGTTTTAGCCTTCGATCGGAATCAGCCATAGCTCTCGCAGCACCATAATCTGAAAAAATGATGGTCCAAATCTTGGGCTTAGGAGGAACATGGATGTTAATGTTCCTCCTTGTCCTGAAATCGCGATCATCTCTTAGGAGGTGCCTGCTTTCCGCGGTTCGTCTTCATGTAGCTTCTTTCTTTTGGTCTGCGGCTTGTTCATAAAGCTGTTAGGAAAGCGCTCTGCGTACATATCCAGTTTGCGAGAGGTAGGCAGCTTCATTTCGCAAAGACTGATGCAAAACATGCTAGAGCTCTGGGTGTTTCTGGCACCACAGAGTGTGCAAATGCGCCATATAGCCTCTCTTAACAGGGATAATGCTAGCGTCATGTTTTTAACTTTTTCCCCTATTGCCTCTTCCCAAGTTTCTCTCTTTTCCAGTTTGTTTGTTTTTTAGCCACACCACTACAGTTTGATGAGTCTCCTCAATTTTCATTTTTCGTATACTTTCTTATCCTTTCAAGTTGACGATTACGTAATCTATTACAGTAGCCGAATTACTTTTTGTGTGGGTGCATACGCCATTTTTGTTTCCATTAAATATAGACCAGCCCCTTTCTTCCAGCCCCAATATTCCCTTTCCTTCGTTACTAAGTATCAGGTCTTTGGACGTTCTGTGATTATATTCTCCATCCCAATATACGGTCATTTGCATTCCTATAGTTGCATTCCAGTCCCCTCCTATTATTAGAATCTCTTCTTCCTCGACTGTTATGTAAGTCCCTAATTCTTTTCTTGTCTTTATCATTCCCTCCCCGTTGTAAAAGGTCACTATCCTGTACCACCTTCCCTTTATTTTTACTTCCTCTCCAGCGCCCCATTCAAAGTACCTCTTATTAACTCTTTTTCATCTATGCTCTCCCTGGCTCCCATTATTATTCTTCCATTAGCACTACCTTTGGCCTTTTCTCTTATCGCTCTTTGTATTTCGCATCTGAAGCCTTAAGATAATTTATTTTTCCTTTTCCCAGACTTTTTCTTCTATACATCTTTCTGTTAAAACTATAATATCACACGTTTCAATGTAATTCTCTATAACTCTCTGTATACTCTCTCTACTCTGTAACTCTCTAGAATTCTGTAAATCTTTATCCTTTTTCTTATTCCTGCTACGTTCAAAAAAAGGACCTTAATCTCTGCTTCTCTTTTTGTACCCCGTTCGTTTTCCCTCTCATGTTGTTAACTTTAACCTCTTTCCCCATTTTCCTCACTTTAAAAAATGTCTCTCTCCCTTCTCTAATGTTTTCTTTCTTCATTCTATCTATACCATACGCCTTATATACATACTTTTTGAAACTCTGCCCTAACAGTCTTTCCATGTTTCCTTCCTTCCTTAGCTACCTCTCTAACCTTTCCTTGGATCTCTCTTTCTTTGTATGTTAAATCATGATCCACATACACTTTTCTTTTACCTAGCCTACTCTTATTTCTCATGACTTCTTGTTTCGCTTCCCATGAGTCTATTTCCACTGCTAAGACCCCTTTCCTGTTTGTACCTGTCTTCCTACTGTCTTAATTTTTCCCCCTATGCCCACGCCTGTCTCAAGAAACTGTTCTACGTTTACCCTTTCATTCCCCTCCTCTACCGCTACACCAACTACTGTACAGTTGTTTCTGTTGTCCCATCTCTCCTTTCTTTCAACCTCTTTTTCCACGTCACTTATGTTCTTTACAAGTTCTTACCAGTGCTGTCTCGATTTTCCTTTCCATTCCTAAACCTTCAATCTTAACTTTTTATCGGGTCGTACCTTCCCCTCCCGTTTCCCTACATTCCTTTTATACCAAACTAATCTATCCTCCCTTATTTCCACTTCTTTACCTGTTTCTCTAAACCCTCTATTCTTAGATCGTTACGTACATTCTCTTCTTCCATCTTTTCTATTTTTTTCTCTATTACTTCAGTTGTTATCCTCATCCACTTCATCTCTCTTCCCAATTTCTATCCCCTTTCTTTAATTCTTCCCTGATTATTCAAGCCCCTTGATTTGCTCATATGGTTTTGTTTTTCTATATCTTACATTTACTTTTATCCTTCTTTTACTTTTTGTATTTCCCCTTTTAGTGCTCTAATCTCTTTTAATACCAATACTAAATATGCAAACGCACCACTTCTTTCTCCGGCACGTTCTTCTTTCTCTTTTTGCTTGCTCATAGAGGAAGCTTCGTAATGGTAACATTTTCAAAAAAAATTTAATTCATTTAATTAAACCTTCCTCAATTTAAAAATGTATAATACAATGTTCCAAGCTATTGTCCGGATGACTGTGTTTGTGTTAATTTGTGTGTATGGATGTGTGTGTGAATGCGTGTGTGGATGTCACGCTTTTTTGTGAACGCGATAACTAAAAAACGGTTACAGATAAATTGATGAAATTTGGAGGGCTTATTTTCCTCACTAATATCTTGAAACTCGCCAAAGGATTTCTGAAAATATTTATTGTATTTTTTTTAGCACTCAATAATATTATAAAAATTGGTTTTTTTATAGTAAGCATTTTTTTCATAGCATAATTCAAAGTTGATGCAAGAGTATAAAATATTCCTTAGTTCGAGACCAATCGATTGACCCATAGTATTAATACATTTTATTAAAGAGTAGGGAAGTTATGGTAATTTATAGTAATACTTTTTTTCATCAACATAATTCAAAGTTGATGCAAGAACAGAAAAGACGAGTGGAATCGATCGACCTATAATATTAATAAATTTTATTGAAGAGTAGAGAAGCTATGGTAATGTATTGTATAATATTTGAAAATTCGGTTTTTTAGAGTAAAACTTTTCTTTAACATAATTCAAAGTTGATGCAAGAATATAAAAGATTCCTTGGTTCAAAAAGAATCGATTGTCCTATAATATTATTAAATTTGATCAAACAGTGAGGAAGTTATGGTAATTTATATATTTTGAAAATATTTTTTTATAATAAAACTTTTTTCATTGACAAAATTCAATGTTGATGCAAAAACAGAAAAGATGTGTTGATTCGAGTTGAATCGATTGACCTACAATATTAATACATTTTATTGAAGAGTAAGGAAGGTTTGGTAGATAGATGAACGTTTATTTTTCAGCCTGCTGGCCTTAAAAAATTGACTTGCTTACACTTCCATTTTTACAGAATTTTCTTAAAACTAACCCTTAAAGACTAACATCCATCCATTCCTTATCTCTAAGTCGCACGCTTTTATCGCCTTGCCTTCCTCGCTTCGCCTCGCACGCATGTCCCTACTGTTTCGCATTGCCTCGCTTGCCAACCTCTGTTTTCGCTCTAATACCTACTACTTATCTACTATTTACAATATTTACATGTTACTAATATCTACTTTCTCTCCTATTTACAAGCATTCCGTCTCCATTCCTCTTCCTCCTTCCTTGTATTCATCTCTATCTTACCCAACACTCCCTTCACCCATGCTACTGCCCTTTTTCCCCCCTTTTCATGCAACAATACCTCCATGCTTATCTCACTTCTTTCCACCTCCACGCACTCCTCCAACCAGTGCTCCACTCTTGCGTCCCCCTTTCCACACAGTTTACATATCCTCTTCTACCGTGAGAGCCAGAACCTATTGAAACCCTCCGTGCACCCACACCTCATCCTCGCTATAAGCTACTGACTTCCTTTCTCTCCTTTCTCACATAAATATTGCGCTCTTGTCCTTGGCATAACCCACACATAGTTCCCGTTAAACCTTGACTCTCTTATTCTCTCTTCCCCCTCTGTCTTCTCTCTCTCCATGCCATTTTGCTTAACCAAGTCATAAACCTTCCTTCCTTCCTCGTCCATCCTTCTCACTTCATCCATCTGCAGTCCATTCATTCTAAAATACCTTTCCCTGTCAGCCTCCATCTTCCCACCCCCTCTCCTGTTCCTCTCCCACCAACACTCCCTAACCAGCCTACTTCCCCCCTCTTCCAAAAATTTCTCATATTTACACGCCCTGCTCCCTGCTAGAATCCCTACACTGGTTCTCCCCGTCTCCCTCCTGACAATATACTTATGCGTGTTCCTTGCCAACCCCAGGGTCCACTTTACATACCTCTCCTGCGTTCTATTTACCTCTTCACTTTCCTTCCACCCCCACACCTCCACTCCATACAATAGCAGACTCATCACTAGCGAATCAAACAGCTTCATTGTCCGTCCAAAATCTTCTGCGAAAAGCTTCTTTCCCAACCCCCACACCTGCCTCATCACCACATTTGCGCTCCTCACTCTCTCTTTTATGTGACCATCCACTCCCCCATTCCTCCGAAACACGAAGCCCAAGTACACAAACTCTTTCACCTCCTGCACCTCCTTTCCCTTCCACTTCCACTCTCCTCCCTTATCCCTTCCCCCTCCTTTTCTGAACACCATAACCTTGGACTTTTCCGCATTCAACTCTAAAACCTTCTTATCCAGGTATCTTCTCAACCTCTTCATCATCTTCTTTAAGGCCTCCTCGCTATTTGCCAGCAACACTATGTCATCTGCATACGCTAGTGACCAAATTCTAACCCCTCCTATCCTGACTCCTCCTACCACCCCAGCCTCCAGCTTACTTTCCATATCCGCAATTAAAATCGCAAACAGCGTTGGGCTTAGAGGACACCCCTGCCTTAACCCCCTATCCATCCAGAATCCCTCTGAAATCCCCTCCCCTCCTCTTACATTGTCTTTGGTCTCTTCATATATCTCCCTTACCCTCTCAATTAGGCCTTTTTCTACTCCCCTATCCTCCATCGCCTCCCACAACCTCCCCCTATCCACCGACGGAAACGCGCCTTTGAGATCCACAAAAAACGCGTACACTCTCTTCCCCTTCTTCGCTAATTCTCTATCCACCACGTGCAGCAGAACGTAGATATTGTCGATAGTACTCCTACCCGCCCTAAATCCCGCCTGCATCTCCGGCAATATTCCTTTCCCTTCGACATCCTTCCGCAGTCTCTCTGCTGGCACCATCGCGTATACTTTATACGCCGTATTCATTAGCGTGATCCCTCTATAATTTTCCTGCCTATCTCTATCTCCTTCCTTATACAGTGGCACTATTAACCCTTCTCTCCACCCTCCTGGGAATCCCTCGCCCCTCCATACTTTCTTCACTACCTCCTTCAGCCTCTCCCTAACCTCTTGTGTACTAAACAGCCATGCTTCGTTCTCCACCCCATCCAACCCTGCTGCTTTTGACCTTTTCAACTTCCTTATCTGCTTCTCTATCTCTTCGTCGTTCAATTCCTCCATCTCTGCCTCTCCCGTTCTTCTACTTCCCCCGTCCATTTTCCTTGAATCTGAGCCCTGGAATGATTCTTTAAAAAATTCCCTCCAATCCTCACTTCCTATCTTCTCGCTGCCCCCCACCCTCCGCTTCCTAAACCTATTTATTATCTTCCAGACGTCCCCCTCTGTCTTAACATTTGCTAACTCCTCTTCCAGCTCTTTCTCCTTTTCCTGTTCTTTCTTCTTACACATCACTCTAAAACCCCTTACTGATTTCTACGTACTCCTCCCTCCTCGCATTACTCTCTTTCCACTTCTTGTACTTCCTCTTCACCTTCCTTTTCATCTTTTTACATTCCCTATCCCACCACGGCTTCACCATTCCTTTCTTCTTCTTTCTAAATACCTTCTTTTGCACACACCCTTTCACCTTTTCTTTCTATTGATACTTGTCCACCGCCTCCCTCGCCCAGGTCACCCTCTCCCCTATCGAGACTTCTTCCCCGCCTTGTCTTCCGACACACTCACCTCTTATCCATAGACTCAATGGCTGATGGTCTGATTCCACCCTCCCCTCTACTGCGAATTTTTCCGTCTCCTCCCATCTTTGCTTATTCATAACCACATAATGTATCACCGATACCCCCCCACCTTACTTACGTATGTGTATTCTCCTTCTTCGTCCCCCGTTGGCATACCATTCGCCACCGCCCAGCCTCTATCCTCCATCCAGTCCCTTAGAATCTCCCCCTCCTTATTTATAATCATACCCTTCGATTTCCTTTCGAAGCTCTCCCCTTCCGTGTAAAGTCCCCCTTCGCTCCTCATCCTCGCATTAAAATCCCCACCCACTATCACCATACTCTCCTCTCTTTCGCCCAGCAGGTCTTCCACCCTTTCTTTAATTCTTTCCATCCCCTCCTTATTGTACACTGTAACAAACTTACAGGTTATGCCTCCTATTTTTATTTCCCTCGTTTGCACTCCCTCCCCCTCTTCCTCTCCATTAACTTTTTCCTCTAATCCATCTCTAACCCCGGTTATAATTCCCCCACTGGCCCTTCCTTTCTTCTTCACTCTGACCGCCTCCTGAAGTCTCCACCTATACCCCCTTGGCAGCTTTGGCTCTATCCTATCCCATTCCTTTCTTTCTACCCATGTCTCTACCAGTCCCACAACGTCGAATTCCTGGATATAACGCCAGAACTCCTCGTCCTTCTTCACCCCTGCTACATTCCAATACAGCACCTTCACTACTCCTCTACCCTGCTATGTATACCATTAAGCCATTTCCCTTTCGGAGTAGGCGTGACACTACCCAATTTGGGTAGTGTTTCTAGGTGGATAGTTTCTTGTATTAAATAACTACAAGTGTGGGCTCACCACACCCACGACAAGCCAACAGCACGCAGTTAGTAGTATTCCCGAACGGTCACCCATCCAAGTACTAACCGCGCCCAACACACATAAAAGATTCCTTGGTTTAAAAAGAATCGATTGTCCTATAATATTATTAAATTTTATTATACAGTGAGGAAGTTATGGTAATCAATAATATTTTGAAATACGGTTTTTTATAGCAAAACTTTTTTCTTCAACATAATTCAAAGTTGATGCAATGATATAAAAGATTCCTTGGTTCGAGAAGAATCGATTGACCTACAATATTAGTACACTTTATCAAAGAGTAGGGAAGTTACGGTAATTTATATATTTTTAAAATCGATTTTTATAATAAAAATTTTCTCATTCTCATAATTTAAAGATGATGCGAGAACAGAAAAGTTGTGTTGATTCAAGGCGAATTGATTAACCCATAGCATTGATATATTTTATTGAAGAGTAAGGAAGCTATTACAATGCATAATATTTGAAAACACGATTTTGAATAGTAAAACTTTTCTCACTAACATAATTCAAAGTTGACGCATAAATAGAAAAGACTGTTTGATCATAAATTTTCAAATAGAATAATTCTGACAAGTTTGGTAAAGAAATCATAAAGCTGGGAAAGGGATATGGTACGACAGAACTTTTCCCTTCCCTTTTCCAGCTCGAAAAATGATCATTTCTTATACAAAATTTGATTTGTGTCATTTGTCCTTGTATTTGAAAATTTTTTGTAGTATTTTGTAATTTTGTATTTTTTGTAAATTTCTATTTTTAAATCTAGCAAAATGAAGACTTTGGTTGGTCTATCATTAAAAAAAATAACTAATGCTTCCTCTATGAGGAAGCAAACACATTTGCTAACGGGAAGCAAAGTGCTCGTGAAATGACCACCATATATTATAAATACAAATAAAGTGGAAACACTCGAGATCGAATTCATAGCTAGTTTTGACTATTGTCCACTTTCTTCTGTAACTGATGTCTCTCTTCCCCGTGATCTTGACCTTTTTATTCCTCCAACCCCCGATTTTCTAATATTTTATCTACCTGAGCATCCTGCTGCTTTTCTTGAAAGGGCATGTTTTCATATATGTCTCTATACACTCATTTGACTCCCTTTTTCTATCAGTTAAGTTTACCAAGAAAACAACATCCTTTGACATTTTCAGCTACTTTTAAATTATGGCACGTTTTTTTACGAAGAGTTTTTAGCAGACGCGTTTCTGGAGGTGTGAAGTTTTTGCCTAGAAAATACCGTTTCGGGTGGCAACCGAGTAACGGTCGTGTTATTTGGGGTTTTTTGTCATTCCTCGTCGATGGTCCTACTATCCAGCCTAAAAATAACGTTTCTATAAAGTGGCTTTAGTGCACTTGTGCAGACGCTATCCACTCTCGCCTATCCGCGTTCAAGAGAGCTGCCACCCCCGAAGTTATAGTTTCCTTTTCTCTGGATTTCAGCTTCAAGTAGTGGAGGAGCATCTCTTTTTAGGTTCCATTTTGTCAAATTCGGGTCTTTTCTTTAAAAAGGCTACCAAGCAAATGAATTCAGCAAATGCTGGTACGTTGCTTCAATCCAGCTTCATCAAGAGGGTTGTAAAGCTTCCGTCTTATACACCAAATTATGCTTTATGTCTCGAAACTGATAGATTACAATCGACTTAGGATATTTTTAACCTGGAGTTTTGGAACTGCTCTGCTCATTTATGGCCGGGATTGAATGCAATAGCCTCCTTTGTACCAGGCATTCAAATCGGAGAGCTTAAATTTATGTATAAGCCATCAATACCGGTTATGAATTCTTCACTCTAACCCTCTGTAAGAACTCGTCCCAAAAATGGTTTTTTATGAAAACTAGAGCTAGAGTTTTAGCTGTAACCACGTCTCACGATATTTATATAGGTTTACACTGTGTGACAGACTCCATGCGAGGGTCCAGCGAAAGCCTCGAGCATCCTAAAGATACGGAGCAACCCATGGACGACCACCTTCTGAATTTTCCCAGCAAGTGTTTCGGCATTTTGCTAAGATGCAGGAATAATCTTCAGGCTACGAACCAGTAAAGACTTCGCACCTCTGAGAGCTGGTGGCAAAAATTCGATAACAAACATTGTTAATTTTTCGAAGTCAACGAGAACTATGCCAGACTGCGAGTGCGCAACAGAGATAATTGTCGAGAATATGTATTTTCGGTATATTCGGCACTTTTCCTTCTTGGCAATTGACTCTATTTCCCTTGGATCGTTTGACAGAGTGGCATCAGGGCTAATTCCTTAAGAGTGTCAGAGATGGTAACAAAACACTCTTAGTGCCGCATTGGGCATTTAGATCCAGGCCGTTCCCGCGTGAGTTGGACAACCAGATAGTATGTGTCCTAGGTGCTTGGGGTGTGCATGACACGCTCTGCAGCTACTATCGGGAATGTCTTGGCTCAAAATGCGGCGACGGTATACGAAGGTGGAAATAACATCGTCTTGACACCGACATCGACTGATCCTTCACATTTCTGTCGAAGGTGCCATGCATTCTCTTGTCGAGTAGCTGTTGGAGGAAGTTGATTTCCTGTACTTTCTTCACCCGGACCTTCAGGAGTGAGTACTTGAGATGGATAATTTGCGACGATGTTCGCTGTACTTATAATGATTCCTTTGTAACGTATTCGAGAATCAGCTTTCCGCGACCACCTTGACGGCGTGAGATGTAATGTCGCAGAACGGACGACTTAAGATGCAAAGCTTTTGTTCATGTGCATTACCTTCGTGTATCAATGTTGAGGGACCTGAGCTCGTCCTTCATCCATGGAACCACTTCGAATGAATACAGTACCACCGGGACGACAAGCATGTTCATTGCAGATACTTTGTTCCTCACCAACAGTTTAGAGGACCAAATCGGTCGGATAAGACGTTTGTATCTGCATCGGATAGCATCCTTTATAGATGTTACGTCCTGAATGCAGTTCTAAGGCACGACCAGGTGTGGGAATCGCGAAGTGCGAGAGATAGCGGCAATAACTTTAGGAAAAAGAGGAGAGGGCTCATGGTGTCGAAAACCCCCCCCTCTGAAGGTGACGCTGTTTGCAGTCCCCCTGTGCTTCCCAGATGCGATGGTAAGTCTGGTTTTCCAGACGGGCATTAGCCTCCGTATGCAACTAACTATATATGAATTCGCCTTCAAGCTTTTAAACAGGCAGATGATAAGCCTACGGGAGCCTGAATAGAAAACTTTCCGGGAGCCAATCTAGGCCATAAACAGGTTTTCCCGACACCATGCTATACCTTTCTTCGAGTTGCGTTCGTACATCTTTCTCCACGCAGTTCCGATTGTCTGAACAATGCTATCATATAGGAAGGTTGTAAGGATTTAATACGGCATGTTCAGACAAGTTATTGGCTTGTAATTCTTGGGGTCAGCCAAGTTGGCATTCTTCTACAGGAGCACTATGAGGCCTTCCACCAATCACTCTGGAATAGCTACTTCAACTCCAGATATAAGGTGAAAATGCGGGCCAGATTCTGGTGGGTTGAAGGAAGCTTTTTCTACCAGAAGCTCTTAATATCATCTGATCCCGCAGCGAAATAGTTCTTGATGCCCCTCAATACAACTCCGTGAAGCTAGTTATGTTTTTGGTGTTTACATTCAGTACATGCTGGACTTTGCAGACTTCTTTTCAAAATACCTCGATCACCTCTGGTTTGGGCGGGTTCGCAATAACTGGAGGGTTTTGGAAGAGTTAAGATGGGTCGGGAAAAAACGTTTTATTTCCTCTGACCCATCTCTCCCTCCACTATAGACTTGTCCCAGCGTCAGATGGTATTGTACACAAATATTGTCAACAATTTGCTACCTGATAGCAACCAGATTTGACTTGTGATAAACTGTGTGTAAATTTCCTGTTCGTTATTATTGAGTCAATCTCAAACTGAATGCGGACCGCATACTGCCTTGCCCAGCCTATCTTTGTTATGCGTTGATGCATGCGCCGTTTGGTCTTATGATCAGCTGTGCGTTTAGTTTTGCAGTTTGCATCCGCCAAAGCTTTCGCTGCATCATACACAGAACAATTCATGGTCCAGAGGTCGGACTCTTCGAAAAAATCTCCACGAAGCGCATCATGCACTTCAGCTAGATCTTCGGGCTTCAGAGAAACCTGGATATTTATGTTCTGGCTGCGGTAGAAGAGGCGCTCCGCATATTTAACCCATTCACAGGAGGTGCTGGGCACGATTTTTCAGCAGTTGTTGTAATGAGTGCAGCAGCACGTAACCTCCTAGCTCAAGGGTTAAACTAATATCGTAGCACTGTAGTATGTCGTCCCTCATCCGATCAGTCCACTCTAAACCATTGAGACCTTGTCGGTCTATCGTATTGTCTCCATCTGTATTAGCTCCCCCAACTCAGAATCGATTTTCCATTTTTATCCCACAGGGAGCCTCTATCCGCAATCTGACGACGCGTTCGGTAATTACAAAAATGATTTGAGTTCACATTGGAGAAAAAGAGTTATAGAAATGAAATATAGAAAAATAGAAAAAATAAGTCTGGGGTTTTCTTTTTCATAATAACGCCCAAAGTTTTCAGAATAGAAATTAAGGTGTATCACATTATTTGTAAATACAAAATAATAACGCAATGTCTCTAATAGTTCACGAGATATGCATTTTAGGTGAAAGTTGTATACATGGGTTAAGGTGGACTCAATTTCCTGCTAATCTAAAAAATACGAAGTTCTAGCTCTAATAATTTCAAAGTTATGACTTCCCAAAGAAGAACACTTTTTCTTGAACATTCAGTTTTTTAAAAATATGTTTTATCCCTTGAAACATCCGCAAAAATTAATAGTAACAATATTTTTGATATAAAACAAAGCAAGGAGAAGAAAATATTTCGAAAAAGCTGAATGTTCCACAAAAAGAATTTTTCTTTGGGACACCATAACTTTGAACATATTGGAGCTAGCACATCGTATTTCCTTTAGATATATAAGGAATTAAGTTAACTTTAATCTACATAAAGACAACGTTCCTCTGAAATGTATATCAAATTGTAAAATGTAAAAATGTAAAAATTAAAATATATAGTTCACTAATAACAAACTTCGAAAGGGCACATCTCGTAAAATATAGGTGATACAGCGTTCTTTTTTACATTCTCATCATTTATGATTCAGAACGTATGAGAATTTATAATTATCAATGTACAGTGATTGGAATATCTACCACACTGTGAAATTTTCTTGGACCGTTGTTATCAATAATGACCAAAATAATTTATTCTTAGATGAATTGACTTCATTATTGATAACAACGGTCGAAGAAAATTACACAGTGTGGTAGATATTCCAATCACTGTACATTGATAATTTAATCAAGGTCAATCACGTTCTGCGATATCATGGGTTATTTAAACTACATACAAAGGAAGTATGGAGACGCTCCGAGACAACTTATAGGAAATTGGATACGCACCAATAGAACTTTAGTTAATGTAAAAGAGCAACGCACTTTCTTAATCAGATGTAGAAAAGAAACTCTGATTCCAGCACATATTCAACATCAGACAAACAATTAATAATTTAGTCAGAAACATAAAAGATTTAGGACATTTATCCAATCATTTAAAATTCCGTTTATCAAATACTGTAAAAGACATTTCAATTCAAACTTTTTTCAACTCACAAGATTTGAGTCTTAATAAATTGAAATATGAAAAAAGAAATAAATGTATTAAAAAGTTTGATTTATTAAAGAAAAGAAATTTGGAGTCAGAAGCATCATATTCAGATTTCAGATTACAAAAATGTTTCAAAAACTTATCAAATATACAAATGCCAAATGAAATTGGAGAAATTTTCGCATTAGGAAACAAACATGGTATTGCTTTTAATGTTAACAAAATACCGACAAATAAAATCATAGCCAATATTGAAATTTGCATAAAAAATGTAGACAATGACGAACTAAAACTAAATATTAGAAAAACTACTACTCAAATAATTTCAAATCATAATTTCATAAATAAATTTAATAATATAAATTGAAAGCTGATAAAGGCAATGTAACTGCTGCTGCAAATCGAAATGATTATATAATAACTGTAGAAAATTTGCTAAATAATGACACTTTATATAAAAAAAATCAAAACTAGTCTTGTTCCAACTTTGGAGCAAAAATGCAATGATATTGTAATTAGATGGGAAAACAAAAGATTCATAAATGAAAGTTTGGCATACAAATTAAAAACACGTAACAGTATTGTCTCTAAAGCATATGCTCTCCCAAAAGTCCACAAACCAGACTTAAAATGGCGGTTGATTGTTTCCGCAGTAGGTTCTCCAACTTATAATTTAGCAAAATACATATCAAATTGTTTAAAACCAATTTCAGGTAAAACTAAAGCGTTTGTAAAAAATAGTTGGGATTTACAAAAAGAGCTTAAAAATATTACAGTTCCTGATTCACACTCTATAGTTTCACTTGATGTAGTATCTATGTATGATAATATTCCATTAGACCTTGCATTAGATTGTATTGAAGAAAAATTAAATTTAAACCACAATTTAACAAGAATCTCCAAAAATGAATTTTTAATTGCCACCAGAACAGTATTAAATAACACAGTTTTCTCTTTTAATAATAAATTTTTTAAACAAATTTCAGGTTGCTCCATGGGCTCTCCATTATCCTCTATTGTTTCGAATTTAGTCATGGAAGATATAGAAAGAAGGGCTCTAAATGATTCAACTTTTACTCCTATTCTTTACAAACGATACGTGGACGATATCCTAGCAATCGTTCCTACTGAAAAAATAGATGAACTCCTTAACACTTTCAACACTATGGAAAATTCGATTAAATTCACTATTGAAAAAGAAATTAATAATTCTATTGCTTATCTAGATTTATTAATCATAAAAACTCCAGAAGGTAATTTAACTACAAATTGGTATAAAAAATCATCTTGGTCAGGACGTTATTTGAATTATAACTCACATCATTTATTTTCTCAAAAAGTTGGTCTTATTAAAGGTCTTATTGATAGATGTGTAAAATTAAGTTATGTTAAATTCCGTAAAGAAAATTTAGATCAACTAAAAATTACTCTCGTGCAAAATAATTATCCACTTCAATTAATAAATAAAATCATCAAAGAAAGAATCCATGAGATTTATAATAATTCAACTAAAAATACAAAATGGAATAAAAATCACAATAAATCAGAACTAAAAGTTTCTTTACCATATGTTGAAGGTCTTTCGGAACGTCTTAGAGGTTCTTTAAAAAAATAAAATATCAACGTTTATTTCACAAACAAGCACACACTTAATAAATTTCCTTTTTTTTAAATAAAGATAAAGACAATAAAGAAAACTCATCATGTATTGTATATATGATAAATTGTAAATGTTGCAATACAATTTATATTGGTGAGACTGGCAGGAGACTAAAAATTCGCATTTATGAACATAAACGAGATTGTGAATTAGGCAATCAAAGCACTGGTTTATCAAAACATGCATGGCAATGCTATCACTATATTGATTTTGAGATGAAAAATATAAAAATTTTAGCACGTGAAAATAATAAAGGCAAACGAAGAATTCTAGAGTCCATTTTTATAAATAAATTTATTAAAAATTCAATCAATTTAAAAACTGAAATGTTAAATATAAATAAAATTTATCAAACCATTTTATAACCAATTTAGATACAAATTTAAAAAAAATAAAAATGTAATATAAATTTTTAAATCCAATTTACTTTGGCGCACTTTTAATTTGGCTCTCTATCTTAATATCCGCCTTTCTTAATTACCCATGAAAATATGACTTTATCCATAATGTATTATGTTAGTCCATGTTTGTCCTTTCAAATAAAAACACCGTTTTCGTTCGATTTAACAAAAACGTAGTAAAATTACTATATTGGAGTCTGGAAAATTTGAGGTTTCAATTTTTAAATGTTTTAAAGGACACTATTTAAATAATATTATTTATTAATTTCAATGTTGTAAACACTAAATAAACAACTAAATTTGGTTCACTCCAAAAATATGTTGTTTCTCTCGTGAAAATAACCAAAATTGAAATGTCTTGGATGATTTACTACAGGTAAATTTAAAATATTTTTTGTTTACAATTGGTTTCATTATAAATATTTTTAGTTTATTGCATCCACATATATTATGTTAATTTAGGTTATGTATTACCTTGAAGAAGGCCTGCAAAAAGGTCGAAACGTACGTTGGTTTCATCAAATTGACGAATAAAGATTGATTCATGACAACTGAATCCACGATTATTTTTACTGGACCGTATGACCAAAATAATTTATTCTTAGATGAATTGACTTCAGTATGAGAATTGTCAGAAATTTCACACTTCAGTTTTTCAACGGATTATCACGTTTTGAGAACCCCTAAAGCCGTAAATCAAGTTTTGGCGATGGTGACTCTCTGTCTGTCCGTCCGGCCATCCGTCCGTAAACACGATAACTCTCGAAAAGATGAACGGATCAAATCACGCTTTGGCACACAAAATGGTGAGACAATTTTCAAAATTTTTGAGACCATTTTTTTAAGATTTAAAAATTTTATGTACGGCTGTTTGTAATACTCAAAAAGCGAAACAATTTATCCTAATCACTGTTCTCAATAAAAAGAAGATTATCAGAGAGTTATTGCTTTTACAAAATTGTAACCCATTAGCGCCTAGCGATGCCATATGACATCACTTTGACGTTGTTTGAAATTTGCGCGTCGAATGTCGCATGTGTGTCGCAACCGCACGAACTAACCTAAAGCTTGTCAAGCAAGCTCAGGGGGATTCCCACGACCGTTTTCGACACTGCGTGACATTTTTTCTACTGGCACGATCCCTTTTGTAATTCTGAAACCCTAAATTAATTCAGGCGCTAATGGGTTAAGAATCAGTCGGAAATGAAAATTTTAAGCTAATTAAAAAAGGTCAAGAAAAGAAAAACGTTGCATTTTGCAAGCCCTACAAAAATATCAGAACAGCTTTTTGAATTTTCTTAAAAAATCGAACATTCAAATTTTGATTGCACAAAAAATGCAAAATAAAAAATTCCATTTTGTGGTCAAACAACAAAGGTGAACGGAAAAAAATTGTGCTGCCAAGAAAGATCTACAAAATTTGTTACAATCACTTCTTGTTAGGACGGGTACTTTTTGTTTTATTCGTAAAAAAACAATTATAAAAATATAAAAATCTAATTTTTGGACAAACAACATAAGTTACGAACAAAATAAATGAACAAAAGATTTTTATGCAAGAGAAGGTGCAAATTGCTTATTAATAATTTTTTATAGGATGCGTAGTTTCTGTTTCAAACATGAAAAATAAAATTGAAAATGAACAAATTTTTTTTTTTCAAAAAATGACAAGCTACGAAAAAAAATTAGTAAACAAAAATTGTGCACCTAAAACACATCTACAATTTTTTTATAAATCACTTTTTGGTAGGACGCGTAGTTTTTAATTGAATCGTAAAAAATAACATTAAAAATAAAAAATAAAAAATTTGTGGAAAAACGACACAAGCTTACGGAAAAAATAAATGGACAAATGTTGTTCACCCGAAAAGAGATACAAATTTTTTATAATTTACTTCTTGATAGGAGGCGTAGTTTTTATTTTAATCACAATGAAATAACATTAAAAATAAAAAAATTAAATGTTTGGACAAACGATATAAGCTACGAAAAAAAATGTAAGGTCAAAAGTTTTTCATCCAAAAAAGAACTACAAATTTATTGTTAATCATTACATTCTCATCATTTATGATTGAGAAAGTATTAGAATTGTCCGAAATATTACACCACAGTTTTTCAACGGATCTCAACGTTTTGAGACTCCCTGAACTTGCCTGTCTCTCTTTCTGTCCGTCCGTAAACACGATAACTCTCCAAAAAATAAACGGATCAAATCGAGCTTTGGCATACTTTCTTTTTGTCCTAAAAGAAAGAACCAGTTCCCTAACTAGCATTCCTTGACCAACGGTTATGGTTTTATCTATCGAAAATTCTATTCAAAAATCGAATATTCCATTTTTACCCCAAACGACGACAGATACGTGAAAAAAGGTTGAGAGAAGAATTGAAGATCTTCAAAATATCTACAATACTTGTCGCAACCATTTTTCGATAGAACACGTTTTTTTTGTTTCGTTTCATGCATCAAAAATGAATAAGTCGAAAATTCTAATTTTAAGCCAAATGACGATAGACAAGTAAACAAGTTTTAGAGAGAATTGTAGCTTTTTAAAGGACCTATAATTTTTCTCTCAACCATTTTTTTGTAAGACCAGATATTTTGGTTTTAATTTTTCTAAAATACTACGAATACGATATACGATATACTAAAAACACGACGTGCTAGAGCATTTTTACCAATAATTTCGTAATCTACGAAAAAAATCCTCAAATAATAACCTGGAATTGTTTAAACGAAAAAAAGTCTCAACATACCAAACAGTGTAATTTAACAAACTTATTGATGTTTAAAACCAAAGGTTCGGTTAACAAACTTGATTGAAAATTTAGACGATTCCATCACAAATGTATTTTTCCTCATTTTGGAAATTCAAAATAAATTATAATTACTGGAGGACTTTTAAAAAAAGTAAAAGTTAGAATTTTCCAGACTTTTCTCCATAAAATCTTAAATTTGAATTATGCATATCTCGAAAGCAAAGTTAATTTTCCTTTATAACTATTTTTCAGTCCACGTTTTCGAAAACCTGATCCAAATTTAGTTTTGTTGCACTATATGCTTAAAAATTGTTTGAAAATTTACCTCTGCCGGTGGCTTTCCAGCAACACTAATGCATTCCATTACTAGTTCTCTGTCCTCGGTGGTAACAAGAAAAGAACCTTGAAGAATTTTCGGTTTTTGAGGAGGGACTAAAACACTCAGACGTGCAAACCTGGATCGCAGTCCTGGTTGACCATCATTAGTTGGCGATGCTTGGCACTGATATACGCCATCATCTTCTAATTCGACTGGATATATATGTAAAGAGAAATCACCTATAACATAAAATGCATGTAAAAGATGATAGTATATGACTTCTTAAAAATATAATGATTATGGAAACGAACATAGATTTTTTTCACATATGACAGAATCAGAACTAATCCGAGATCGAAGGAAATATTCAGGAAATTACAGAATGTTACCATAAATGACCGATACAATAAGTAAAATGGGCGATAATTTGCCGACAATGATCAATTCTTCGGGAATCTTCGGTTTACTTTCGAATCAGGATTCAGTGTAGAGACACCAACAAACAACTTCTAAAGAAATAACCAACGATGGATCAAGAGACCAAGAGGCGTTTGCATCAACTGACCAAAAATATTATCTGGGAACGGCAGAATGCGTTCCGTATTCAGTTTGTGATAGACTATAAAACATCTGGTAGGCCGATTACGAAAAGAGTCCTAAAATTCGCTCACGAACTGAACAAATCAAAACTGCTGTCAATCAAGTAGTATATTGTTAACAAAATACGGATGTTATCTGGCGCAAGGAGAAGAATACAGAAGATGGAGTGGTCTCCTAAGAATAGTCAGGAAACACGAGATAGTTGGCAAAGGAGAGTTCCTTGACAATGCTGCGGAGTAGAAGGCCGAGATCCTTAACCTGAATTTTAACATCAGAAGTGAGGGAAGTGCATTATTCTATCTATATGCCTCACTTCTAAAAGCCCAAGTAAAGAAAGCAGATGTTGAAGAATTCCGCCAACAGCTCCTTTACCGCAGCTGAATTTTACGTCAAGAAGTCCCCAGAGATAGGTGCAGTGCGTGTCATGTACACGCTGAGTACCTAGAACACATACTATCCAGGTGTCTCACTCACGCGGGAATGAAGTATCTCTACAGACAAAATGCGGTTCTAAGAGTGCTTTACTGCCATCTTTGTCGCTCTTACTTTGTTGGTATTTTATGTCAGGAACTTTTCAGTGATAGGTGCAGAGCGTGTCATGCACACGCTGAGGACCTAGAAAACATACTATCTGGTTGTCCGACCCACGCAGGAACGACGTACATCTATAGACATAATGCGGCCCTAAGAGTACTTTATTACCACCTTTGTCGCTCTTACGGTGTTGGTCGCGACCCTGCCCTGCCGAACGTTCCAAGGGATATAGAGTCAATTGTTCGAAACAAGAAGTGCCAAATTTTCTGGAACTACGATTTTCAGACAGCAGTCTCCGTTGCACACTCGAGGCCAGACATCGTTCTCCAAGATGTTCTCGTGATCGGTGCTCTCGGAGGTGCGAAGCTATTACTGGTTCCGAACCCCAAAGCGATACCCGCGCGCGTGCCAAAAACATGCCGAGGCACTTGTCAGATGGATGCGAAGGGCTGTCGACCTTGGATCCCTCCGTATCCTCAACAGACACGAGTGTTTTAGTGGCCGGTCGTTGTGAGTTTGTTGTGCTGTGTGGCCACCCATCTCTCATCGTGAGACGTGGCCATAGGTGTGATTTATCGTGGTTCTACTGGAAGTCAGTGACTTTTTCACAGATAGCCGTTGCTCCCAATGGGATCCTGCGATGGTTGTTCAATATACATTTTAAATTATATAATATAATTTATTATAATGATATTTTTAATATTCAAAAAAATGAATAATAAAACTTTATTACTTAGGTGGTCTCAAGAACCGACGGAATTAGCTGTGAGGTGAATCTTTACTCGGGAAGAGTCCAGATGTCAAGCAATTTCGAGCGCGGATAGCACTCGAATGAGTGAACATATGCGATGTACGACCGGGTTGTGTATTCACTATGTTTTTACTAATGAGGAGCAGGAGGTTTTACGCCAAGGATGATTGTGTGCATTTGATTGGTAAGGCCGAATGTCAGCCTTCAAACTGGACTGTCGAACAACCGGCTAAGCTCAGGAGGTAGTTTTCTGCTGTTTTCCTCTCCCCTGCCTAAACGTCCAAGCCCCTACCCAATAAAGTGGATTCGTCTGATGGTATATGTACTCATGCAGCGGGAATTGCATATTGGTGGCGGAAGTGAGAACGTGTTCAGCGACAGGTGGTGAGAGGATTTTACGGAATTTGTGTGGAAGGTGTGAGTAGAGTGTGAGGGTGGAAGCCTAGGAGGTGCGTAGGGTTGTGTGAAGTGAATTGGGGAGATGAAAAGTAATTTTTAGCGTAGGTGTGAGGTGGGACTTATTTAGATAGAGAAAGTAAGGTTAGGTTGGCAAGGAATCGGGGGAGTTTTTGGTCAGGAGTCTTGGGCCTTCGAGGGTCAAGGGTGGTTCTCGCAGAGCTAGTGGATGTTAAGTGAGAGAAAGGGGTGCCTGCAGGGGCTGTGAGAAATCAAAAAAAGAAAAAAAGGGGAAGAGCGAGAGTGCTGGCAGTGAAATTGACGGGAAACGAATTTTCCACGTGCCACGACGGACAACAGCGCGTGGTACGGTGTCGAGCGGCACGTTGGAGAGAGGAAAAAAGCGGAAAGGTGGGAACGAAGGAAGTGAGGAGGTAAGGGAGAGAGCTTCTAGCGCAAGTGACGAGGAGGATCTCTTGAAGAGGCAGAGAGACAGCCAAGAGAGTCCGGAGAAAAGCGAGGTAGAGAGTCCGTTCAAAAAAAGCGTGAGAACACGTAGGTCACTCCACCCCCAATGAAGGGAAATTCGGAGAAGGAGGTTCTCGGGATTCTGTTTGGCGAGATCAGGGGGCTGAGGAAGGTCGTAAGGGGGACTAAGAAACAGATGGAAGGTATAAAGGAGGACTTGAGAATCAGAGATGAGAAACAAGAAAAGGAGGTAAAAAAGCTGCGGGAGACAGTAGAAGGGTTAGAGAGGAAAGGGAAGGAAAAAGAAGTTAAAATGATGCAGATGGAAGAGGAAAGTAGGGTGTGGAAGGAAAGGACGGAAAAAAGGCTTGAGAAAGTGGAGGGCAGGACGGAAATGGAATTAGAAGACCGGGGTATGGGGAGCGAGATTAAGGGTATGGTTAGAGATGGATTAGGAGGTCATGGAGAGGAAGAGGGGGAGGGAGTGCAAATGAGGGAAGTAAGAATAGGAGGGGTAACGTGTAAGTTTGTGACAGTGTACAATAAGGATGGGATGGAAAGAATTAAAGAAAAAGTGGAAGACTTGCTAGGCGAATGAGAGGAGGGTATGGTGGTACTGGGTGGGGATTTTAATGTGAGGATGGGGAGGGAAGAGGGCCTTTATAGAGAAGGGGAGAGCTCGAAAGGAAATCGAAGGATGAAATAATAAATAAGGAGGGGGAGATTCTAAGGAACTTGATGGAGGATAGAGGCTGGGCGGTGGCGAATGGTATGGCAACTGGGGACGAAGACGGAGAATACACATATGGAAGTAAGGTGGGGGTATCGGTGATAGACTATATGGTCATGAATATGCAAGGATGGGACGAGACGGGCAAATTCGCAGCGGAGGGGAGGGTGGAATCAGAACATCAGCCATTAAGTCTGTGGATAAGAGGGGAGGGTGGCGGAAGGCAAGGTGGGGAAGAAGTCCCGATAGAGGAGAGGGTGACCTGGACGAGGAAGGCGATAGAGAAGTGTCAGGGGCAGTTAGGAAAGGTATGCTTTGAAGAGGAGTCGGTGGAAGAGATATGGGAGGATCTGAAAGAGAAGGTGAAAGGGTGTGTGCAAAAGAAGGTATTTAGAAAGGAGAAGAAAGAAATGGTGAAGCCGTGGTGGGATAGGAAATGTAAAAAGATGAAAAGGAAAGTGAAGAGGAAGTACAAGAAGTGGGAAGAGGGTAATGCGAAAAAAGGAGGAGTACGTAGAAATCAGGAAGGGGTTTAGATTGTTGTGTCAGAAGAAAGAACAGGAAAAGGCGAAAGAACTGGAAGAGGAATTAGGAAATGTTAAGACAGAGGGGGGCGTCTGGAAGATAATAAATAGGTTTAAGAAGCATAGAGTGGGGGTTACCGAGAAGATAGGGATTGTTGTGTCAGAAGAAAGAACAGGAAAAGGCGAAAGAACTGGAAGAGGAATTAGGAAATGTTAAGACAGAGGGGGCGTCTGGAAGATAATAAATAGGTTTAAGAAGCGTAGAGTGGGGGTTACCGAGAAGATAGGGAGTGAGAAGTTGAGGGAGTTTTTTAAAGAATCATTTCAGGGCTCAGATTCAAGGAAGAGGGATGCTGGGAGTAGAAGAACGGGGAAGGCAGACATGGAGGAGTTGAATGACGAGGAGATAGAGAAACAGATAAGGAAGTTAAGAAGGTCAAAAGCAGCAGGGCTGGACGGGGTAGAGAACGAAGCGTGGCTGTTTAGTACACAAGAGGTGGAGGGTGGAGAGCAGGGTTAATGGGGACGGCGACTGACATTTGCGGCCGCTAGGGTCGCTAGTGCGCGTGGAGATACACAAGATAACGGTTTCAACGGTGGTAACGTCTGCTATTCGAAATATATCAGTCTTTCGTAATGCAGCGTTGAGATGATAGCTTAAAGCACTATTTTGAAAATGCCAGGTATGCACGTGGCATTTGAGTGTAAAAATAAAGAAGCAAATCGCCTTCTAAATAACAAAAAAAATATGGAAACTGTAAATAGTGCCTTGTCCCCGCGTACAATATATATCTCCACTCACGGTGCTACCCCCTAAGTTGAGTTTGACAAATCGCCGTCCCCATAGTGCCACTGTATAAGAAAGGAGATTGGGATATACAGGAAAATTATGGAGGGATTACGCTAATGAATACGGCGTATAAAATGTACGCGATTGTGGTGGCGGAGAGGCTGCGGAAGGATGTCGAGGGGAAAGGAATATTGCCGGAGACGCAGTCGGGCTTTACTCTCGGATGGAGGCTATGGTTCAGTTGGGAGTGGCAATAGGAACGAACCGAGGCGACGTCCAGGCAATGGCCCCGGACAAACGCGAGAACATCGATTTAAATGGTCGGACCAACTCAGGAGGGACCTTCTTACCTGTTGGCACAGAAGCTCACCGGTGCGGAGAGGATTCATGAAGAGGTTACATGACCGTTGGGGCAATATGCACCCAGAATATGCTCATAAAATGCCTCATTATTTAAGAGATCAGGTATCCTTCTTGCGAAAAACGGATATGAAGTTCTTTATCAACAGGAAGAGGAGCAACATCCTCCAGCGAACATTCCACCCGTTCCAGCAAGACCACCTTTGCAGATAGCCGATAATGCCAACATGAGAAGTAGGAGATCTATCCACCAAAAAGTCTTCCTCAGGATGGACAAATTAGCTGAAGCTAATACTGCTCTCCGCGATTTGCTCCCCGAAGATGTTAATCTCTGGAATCTGAACTGTGTAGTTTATGAGAAGGCGGTCTCCCTGATTAGCGACGATAGAAGTAACGATACTTCGGTACATCTGAGTAAGACACGCGAGCGTATTGCACAGCTTCAGTTCAAAATTGAAACGGCGAGACGGCATGCATCAAATGTTCAGTGTGTGATTAGCTACATAACATCAAATAAAAAGTTCACTCCAAAAGTAAGGGCAATTGCTCGAAACTTGAGAAAAGCAAATCACACGCTGAACAAGTGTAAACTGTCGACCATCAAGCAGCACTGGACGCAAAAAATAAGGTATCTTTCAACAGCGAAACAGCGCCTTGAACGGCGAGTCAAGTGGATTCAGGAAAATTCCACCTTTTCTACTAATCCTTCCCGTCTGTTCAATAAAGCGTCAGGTGTAGTTAAAACTCCGCCTAGTCGAGAAGAGATTCAAGCCTTCTGGGAGCAAGTATATGGAGATACTTATCAGCTAAATGAAGACGCTTCTGATATATCACTCTTTCGTAACTTTTGCCAAAGGCAAAGGTTACAAGGTCCAGAGGAAGAGTGTCCACTAATGACTGCTGAAGAAGTGAAAAAAGTTATCGCTAGAACTAAGAACTTTTCCGCGCCGGGGCCAGATAAAATCAACAACTTTTGGTGGAAGAAGTTTACTTCTACGCACCAACATCTAGCTCGTATATTTACTACTTTCTTAAACGAAGAACAACCCGTCCTGCAATGGCTAGTGGAAGGACGCCCGGTATTGATCCCTAAGACCGGAGATTTGTCAAGTCCAAAGAACTACAGGCCCATAGCTTGTTTAAACACCAGCTAAAAGCTATTCACTGGCATCCTCAAAGAGAGGATATTAACATCTATCGAGCCGGTATGGAGTGTAATAGTCGAACCACGTGGATGCAAGAGAGGGCTGGCAGGTTGCAGGGAGAACCTGTTAATAGACAGGTGTATTACCTAGGACTCGATCAGGTATCGACGCAATCTGTCCATGGCTTGGATTGATTACCGTAAGGCATTCGATAACACGAACCATGAGCTACTTATTAAGCTGCTTGAGTGCATGGAGGTGCATCCAAAAATAATGAGATGCATAAAAGAGCTAATGCCCTTGTGGCGGACAAGATTTGTCAGAACATCTGACAAAAGACAAGTGACTACAAGCTTTGTCACATATAAGAGGGGGGTCTTTCAAGGAGACTCTCTAAGTCCGATACTTTTCTGCATCTCCTTCTTGCCTCTATCTATTGTGCTCCGAGGCAAAAGCTCTGGATACCTATGTGGCCCGCCGAACAGAAGAGAATATAAGGTCAACCACCTTTTATACATGGACGACCTTAAACTCTTTGCTTCCTCAAAAAAGGACCTTAACATCCTTGTAGATGCGGTAAATAGGTATTCTGAAGCGATTGGCATGAGCTTCGGACTGGACAAGTGTGCTTGCGTCCACCTACACCAAGGAAGACTAGAAACTACATCATCCCGTGACGATCAGGATGTTCAACTCATAGGCGGAAAACCATTCAACATCTTGGTATTGGAGAAACATATACATATCTTGGAATACCGCAAGCGGAAACCCAAAAGGTGCATAACTTGAAAACGGCCCTTGGAAAAAGGTATCGCCAAATTCTCAGAAAAATTTGGGCTTCCAAATTATCTGGAAAGAATAAGATCCAGGCGACCAATATGCTGGCCGTTCCTATACTGCTCTAGACGTTTGGTGCAGTAAAAGGGAACGTCGATGAGTTAAAACAACTTGACAGAAGCACACGCAAGATGATGACAATACAACGAAGTCTTCATCCTAGATCTTCTGTACCTCGAATATATCTCCCTCGCGATAAAGGGGGTAGAGGCTTGCTAAGCTTAGAGTGTCTTCATCGAAGATCGGTTCTGGTTACAGCCTGCTCAGTTCTAAAAAGCACGGATTCCCTTATGCGACTCGTACATCAACATGAAGTCGCCAATGCAGCGGCGTTTCTATACCATGCAGCAGATAGGGCCGCAGAGGAGCTTGACCTCCCATTTGATTCCAGCAACATTACACATGGCCTAGCATCACTAACACCTCTGGTGCTCAAAAGTCGTATACAGGAAGCAGAACATACGCTCGTACTAAGAGAACATGCTGAGAAACCCCTCCATGGTAAGTTCTACGGCATCCTACGTAGAGAAGAGCTCTCGATGGGTCTGTCCAACATGTTTCTCAAGTCTTCTGGATTGAGATCGGAGACCGAGGGATTTCTTTTTGCCTGTCAAGACGGCGTCATAGACACCTTAGTTTACCGCGAGCGCATGATGAATGTACCTGTACGCGATACCAACTGCCAAGCGTGCAAGTAAGAGCCAGAAACACTTGGACATGTTCTCAGTGGATGCTCTAAATATGCACGCTACGCGTACATAGAGAGACACAATGCAGCTCTAAAAGTGTTATATTACCATCTTAGGTATTTCTATGGTGTTGATCTATTGCCCCTCTTGCCATACGCCCAGGGGGAACTCGAGTCCGTTGTGGAGAATGATCAGTGTAAGATCTACTGGAATTTCTCATTCTCCACCACTCAACGTATCAGTGCTACGAAGCCTGACATTGTCCTCCAAGATCTGAAGAACAAGATCATTTACGTGATTGAATTCTCGGCACCAGCCGATGGTAATATCACGGCAAAGGAGGGAGAAAAACGGGCGAAATATCAAGCACTTCTTTTCGAGCTGAGTAGGCTGTACCAAGGCTACAAAGTCCATCTTATAATTCTCATACTTGGCTGTCTTGGAGCTATGAAAGCTTCATTTATCAGCCAACTCAACAAGATTCCGGCTTGCCAGAGTCAGGCTCATTTCAATGCGAACCGGATGCAAAATGCTGTTCTCCTGGGATCACTCCATCTGGTCCGTCGACACTGTTCCTCTTAAATTCTACAAAGATTGGTAGCTCTAAAAAATTATCCAGAGATGAAACCTTCATCTCCAACTGTCTTGTCTGCCGCGTAAGGTCATCCGCGGCTAGAGACCTGACTCCAAGGAACAGTGTTTCCCGATGTTATCACGCGTAAATTTCCCGCTCTTGCTTACCTTCTAGGACAGAAGGAGCAGAAGCGGATGACGTACACGTTCCAGTAGCTTTGGGATTGTTTTCTTTAATGAACCATGATCGAAGCTTCCGTAGCCTACAACTTCTCAAAAATACTCCTACTGAAACTCCTTCAGTGCATTATGGTTCTGTTTAGCGTTGAACCCACTGAGCAAAACTTTAAATAGCATGTCTCATGGGTTCCGAGTGAATGATAATGAGGATGGTCATTAAGTGACCCATCTTCTATACATGGATGACCTGAAGCTATACGCTAGTTCGGACGAGAAACTGCAGCAAGTGATTGATGTTACAAAGCAGTTCTGAAGAGTTCTCTTAACTCGGCAAACAAGATCAGGGCAATCAACACCTATGCCATCCCTGTTCTCACGTACTGCTTTGGGCTCATCGAATGGTCGAACACTGACCTCGAACGATTAAACAGAATCATCCGCGTAGGAATGACGAAACACTGAATGCACCACAGTAATTCGGCGATTGAAAGGGTAGTTCTAACAAGACATAGAGGGGGCAGAAGCATTGTAGATGACAGAAAACTGTGTGAGTCACAAGTTACACAGTTGCGAGACTATTTTAACAGCAAGCGAGATGTTACGCTTTACAATACCATCTGTAAAGCGGATCTTGACTACACGCTCTTGAATTTGTCCTCAGAAAAGGCCTTGAATATCAGGGCAGAAACCATAGAGGAATTAGAAACGCAATGAAGACAGAAAGCCATCCACGGCGAACACCCCAAAATGTTAGATCAATATGAAGTGGATAGTGAGGCATCCAATATTTGGCTGAGAAAGGGAGTCCTGTATCCAGAAACGGAAGAATTCGTTATTGCGATTCAGGATAGGGTTGTCATCATCAGGAATTATCGCAAACACGTGTTACATCAAGACGTGATTGACCGGTGCCGCTTATGTGAAGATACCAACGAATCCATCCAGCACATTATTGATGGTTGTCGCGTAATGGCTCAAAGAGAATATACGCACAGACATAATGATGTGGCGGGCATTGTACATCAACAACTTGCCCTAAACCTAGGACTCTTAACAGAATGGATGCCTTTCTATAGGTACATTCCAATGTCCGTTTTAGAAAATGAAGATTACATTTTATATTGGGATGTGACTATCCAGACGGATCATTACATCCGAGCCAATCGACCTGACATCGTGATGCGAGAGAAAAAAGGTTGTAGAGTCTACATCATCGACATTGCTTGTCCGCGTTTGCTCCTAATTTTGTACCTACAACATCATCGTAAATGATTTCAAACATCGTATTAAAATAACTTATAACATCCTCATCTCATCAGTCACTTGACTTAGTCCGTGACTATGACGAAAAATCGGGTTCACCCGAGAAAAAGTTTGAAAGAAAAAAAATAATACTCCTACTGAAAGTATTCTCGCGTTGTCGTCGCGGTAGGGCTTGAGCTTTCCTCTCATGAATTTGACGGCTATGTTGGCTGTAGCATTGCTACTAATAGGGTTTCCCATGCCACACAGGCAGAGAACGAAGAGGAAAGTTACTAGAGGAACACTAAAACCCGTAAATTTGAATGAAGAGTTTTTTGACAATTTCGAAACGAGTGTCTCTTCTCGAGGATTATCGGGGCGCCCCTGGAGCCACCGCTGGGTGCCGCAGCATGCAGGACGGTGGTGATGGTGAGCTGCGAGATTGTCAGGCAAATCTCACTAATCAAACAGCTGGCCAGAAAGAACATTTCCGACATACGGTAAGCAGTGAATCATTAATTGTGCCTGATGAGGATGCTTTTGCTAGCGTAAGCTATTTGCAGCCAACCACCTCCACATAAATACCATGGGAAAGCATCAAGTGGGAAACCACAATGAATGAGGAAATGGTGCATCTCTATTATGAAAGTGCGAAGTTTGAAACACCAAGCTAAAAACGATATAATTTTATAAGAAAATTTACTGCAAAGTATCCTCAAATAGAGAAAGTCGCACTAAGAGATCTTGTCGCTAAGGTAAAGGACATCAGGACTAATCTACACATCTCAGAAGATCGAGCAATGGAGAATAAACAGCAGGTTGATTTGGCATTGAAGAACGACGGCAATGAACATCAGTTAGAGGAAGCCGCGTCACACGAACAAGGAGCGGCAGTTGATGTTCTCCCGCAACCTGGTGATGATCCAGCACCACCACATCCTCCAGATGCAGATGGATAATACAACCAGAGCCAGAAGCAGAGGTTCAACAACCAATAAGGCGATCAAAATGGAGGTACCATATGAACTGAGATGTAATGCGCTTTTATCTTATGGCAAAGAAAAGTTGGCAAAGTGTGATGAGAAAACATCATCAACTCTTCTTACTTAAGTACCCAGAACTAGCCACAAGAATAAATGAGCAGAATCTAGCAGATCCAAAACGCTCAATATCTGTAAACAGATTGCTTTCGCCTGTTGAAATAGCTGCCATCGAAATGGAAATGGAACAGCAGCTTCCTATTGATGAACTTTCCTTGGAAGATGTGAACAACAAAGACCTGACTGAAGCTAAAGGTATAGGTGCTAGGGATAATGAACATCAAGTACCGGATCCACTATAACCACATCCGGACATTAATGACGATGATCTAAACAGCGAAGTCCCAGGAGAACTACAGCACCTAAAAAGGAATTTTGGTCATGCTTTATTAGAGTTCAGACATGTAGAACTAACACAAAGGCATTCTCTGCCCAAGATTAAAATCACTAATGATCTGCGTGCACTAAGAGAACACCTGAACCGCAAGGTTCACCTATGCATTTTAACGCAACACAAACTGCGTTGCACGTACAAACTCTTGTATACTGTGCAGCTGTGGTAACCGTTAAAACGTTGGGCCGCATCAATCGGCCTACAAATGCAGTCTTTTCCCCAGGAAGGGAGCGAGACCCATCATGGACGATCAGGTTGGATATCGATGTCAGCAAAATCATCCAAAATTATTCACCCTCGGTACATCGATACATCGACACCAGCAATATTGGATGAGATTATGGACTGCGAACGGCATAGACTTGACGTTCTTACTGCTAGACTGCGTCGGTACAAGCAAAGTAGTGCAAGAAGGCAACAAAATTGAACCTTTCAGGCAGATTAAAGAAGGTGCTATCGTGAACTGAGTGTAAAGCAAAATAACCAGCAAGTCCCTCAATTGGAAGACATCACTAACATCACAGCTTTAGATGTTTCAGCGGTTTTGAAAAAAGCAAGTAACTGGAAAGCTCCTGGTCCGGACATGGTGCACAACTTCTGGTACAAGTACCTGACTAGAGTGCAATGGCCCATGGAACATACATTATCGTAATGAGAATTAGGAGTTGACGATTATATTCTTAAACTCGCTAAAATATCAGAATTTTGGTTGACCTATTAGTATTTTTGAGAGAAGGGTACAGATAGATGTGGAGAAATTGATGATCGCTGGTCCGTTAAGCTGGCACATAATTAACAAAAATTATAATGTTTAACTATTTGTTAATTTAATTTTGTTTATAGTATTTGAAACATACAATAATCAAATTATTTGCATTCTGGAAGTACCCTTGCGTTGATTTAGAATGATTTTCATTATATGCAAACTGTTGTTGAATATTAAATAATTATTTTGTGAAAAATCTCGATTTTCTCATACTTTGAGTAAACATATAATAAATAAACAAATAAAAATGCCAAAATCTCTGACCGAGGTGATCTTTGGAACTTAGCGCACTTTATTTTAAAAAAAGTAATTGCAAATCGGGGCAAAATTGAAGGCTGTAGACTTTTTTGAACGAAAAAAATACATTTCCTCTCAATGTGCGCTGTCTCATGAAAAGCGGGACTCTCAATTCGAATCCGGCTTCAGGTATACTTTTTCTAATTTTTCTACAAATGAAAAACAAAATCAACCAGCAGATCAACAAAAACTAACATGAAATAATTTTCATATTTTGATCTAGTCAACAACATCACATATATTAATATATAATTATTTGTACGGTAAAATTAATATCAATAAAAGTCGTTCACTCACCCTCTTCATCACTGCCTATCATAGCATAACGCTCATATCCTGTAAGATTTCTTACAGCACCTAACCCAAAATCATCTTTAGTCCACTGAATGGGTCCTCTTTGATCCAGAACCCGACATGGAAGAGTCACTCGACTACCAATTACAGCCGTTTGATCCATGGGTTCAATGGCAAAACGTTGGTAAATGACTTCGGTTGTTGTAACTGGCTTATACGTTGAAATTGAAAAAAGTATTGAGTCATTAGGTGTTGATGGCATAGTTGCTCTTACTGCTTGTGTATTTAATGCCAG
>CAKNXH010050227.1:0-13544 GCA_932178445.1 Andricus quercusramuli
TGCCGGAGAGAGTGGCGAGCCCATGGCCAAACCAGAAACCTGCTTGTACGTTACATTGTTGAACTTAAAATAGGTAGAATTAAGACAAGTCTTAACCAATTCAATAAAATCAATCATTGGAACACTAGTATACTTGCTAATCTCAGTCCATTTCGATTCAATACAACTTGAAACTTTAGAAATTGGTATATGGTTAAACATTTAGACAACGTCTAAGGAAATTAAAACATAATCAGATGGAATTTTTTAAAATTTAATTTTCTGAACAGAAGATAAACTATCGGATATGTGATATGGTGTTTTCCCAATAATATTGTTAAGAATTTTAGAGATGAATTCAGATAAATTATAAGTGGGCCCATTTATTGTAGAAACTATTAATCCTAAAGGGTTCTTATCTTCATGTATTATTGGTAGACCGTAAGCTCTAGGAGTAATACAATTGTAAGTTCTTAAAGACTTTGGCTTAAGGTGACAAATGTAACCTTCTTGTTCCAAATCTGTAATTAATTTGTTACATTTTTCTTGTAAGGTGGAAGTATATTCAAATTTAGAGATAGAATAGAGCTTTTTATCCTGGAGCATAGAATTCATTTTTTCATTATATCCTGTTTTTGAGATAGCAACTGTAACATTGCCTTTATCAGCATTGACAAACATTATATCGGGGTTCTCAATTTTAAAACTTCTAATACAATTTGTGTTAATTATATCATCAAACTTTTGTTTATTTCTGAATTTAACAGGCCCATATCGCAGGCGTCTCTTGTTTTATTTCCAAGAGCTTTCACGGACTTTCTCGGTGACACTCCTTGCGATTTGCTTTTAGACCACGCCGTCTGCCTGTTGATACGTTCGCACCACTAAATGTTCGCAAGGAGACTCACCCATAAAGTCCGTGGAGGCTCTTGGAAATTTCGCTCGCACTTTCAGAATTAATGCGTGACAAATGTTCACGCGCTAATCCCTACATTTTTCTCTCCGTGCAGGTTTTGATTTTCAAAGAAACTCCTGAAAGGGCATAGCAGGATAAGTCATTTTTATGGGAGTTATGGGGTTAGTAGAAAAATCGAAAGACCTCTTTTTCTCGGAAACGGCTGGGCCGCTTTCGGTGCGGAAAAAGTGCGTTATGGGTTTCAATGGAGGGATGTTTTGAAAAAAATATGGGACATTCGAGACAAAAAGAAAAGGTCAAAAAAAAAATTCAAAATTTTTTTGATTTTTTTTTAAATGGGAAATTCTTGAGGCAGAATCGCCGTTTTTTGCCTAAAAATACATTGAATTATGCGGAAAAATATGTGCAAGTTTGAGATCAATCAGAGTGGCTGCTCATGGTTAAAAAAATTAAGAATCTCCAGCGTACCACGTTCAATGCACGTGTTCTGATGTATAATGAGGAGTCTGCAAACTTACGCTGGCATTAGACTCCGAATACTTTGAAAATGCTTGTAAGTCAGATAAAAATGGTCCCAAAAATTATAGTACCTTCTATTCATCCGGTATTCTCATCTGGTGTTCTTTTATATTTCATTTATTTTGTCTCCTGAACTTGTTAATCTGATATATTCTCTTGTTTCTTCTAGCTCCTCACTGAACAAGGTTCTCATATTGAAACTGTTCCGGATTCGTCACCTTTCTTCTTATACCCTGATTTTCTGTTTGCGCGTATGGCCTTGACTGGCCCCGAAAGAGCCGCTTTCTCGCGGCTAAGGAAGCAATTCCTCATTGCACAGAGTAAGGCTTCGGTACAGGAATAGTATTTGAGATTAGAGAAGCTTCAGTCATGCGTTTTATGATTTGAAGTTCTTCCTCAGATCTTCTCTTGTTTTTTCCTTGTTGAGATTTGAGAAACTCAAGTCACTTGTTTTCAGATCTGATTTTGTTCCCGCGACCCCGATCTTGTTTTGTTCTTTCTTCGGTTTGTTGACTGATTCTTCACAGTATAGGGAAAGGTCTTCGTTGAAGAATAGTGATTTGGTTTCGAGTATGGTCATTATTTCAAGTTGAGAATTTTACTTTTGCTTTCATTCATTTTGTGCCCTGAACTTGCCCTCTTATCGTATTCATTTGTTTTCTCATCCAAAGTAGTTATTTCGATCTTTCTTCGTTTTTGTCGACATTCACGACGAAGATTAAGACGAAGATTAAGAATAATAACGAATAGAAGATACCGAGGATTGTGATAGGCAAAGGGACTCACCATAAAAAAGCACCCCGAATTGTGAGAGGCGAGGGGACTCACAATAAAAAATCACCCCGAATTTTGTACACCTGATTTTCAAGTATCATTGGAATATTTTGAAGTACTATTGAATTCTTTTGGAATAGTACGCTGGAGATTTTAAATTTTTTTAACCATGAGCAGCCTCTCCGATTGATCTCAAACTTTCACATATTTTTCTACATAATTCGAGGCATTTTTAGGCAAAAAACAAGAGAAGAAAAGACGATACTTCATGTCGTGGCAAGCACTCATTGGCAGGCGAGTTGAGGCTCAAGGACTACCTGGCTATTTCGGGGCCGGTCCAGGCCATACGCGCAAACAGAAAATCAGGGTATAAAAAGAAAGGTGACGAATCCGGAACAGTTTCAATATGAAAACCTTGTTCAGGGAGGAGCTAGAAAAAACGAGAGAATATCATATTGACAAGTTCAGGAGACAAAATAAATGAAATATGAAAGAACATCAGATGAGAATACTGGATGAATAGAAGGTACTATAATTTTCAGGGCCATTTTTTGTATTCACGAGCATTTTCGATGTGTTTTGAGTCTAATGCCAGCGTAAGTTTGCAGACTCCTCATTATACATCAGCGGACGTGCATTGAACGTGGTACGCCGGAGATTTGTAATTGTTTTAACCATGAGCAGCCACTCTGATTGATCCCAAACTTGCACATATTTTTTCGCATAATTCAATGTATTTTTAGGCAAAAACAGGCGATTGTGCCTCAAGAATTTCCCATTAAAAAAAATCAAAAAAATGTTGAAAATGTTTTTTGACCTTTTATTTTCGTCTTAAATTTTCCATATTTTTTTCAAAACATCACTCCATTGAAACCCATAACATATTTTTTCCCCACCGAAATAGGCACAGCCGTTTCCGAGAAAAAGAGGTTTTTCGATTTTTCTACTAACCCCCATAACTCCCATGAAAATGATTTCTCAGATATAATTTTATGAGGAATTGAACCTCATATTAGTACCAACTCATGGTGGAAATGTCGGACAGATTCGGCCGGGGGCAGCTTATACATACTTATCCTGCTAGGCCCTTTATTCATCCGCCTTCACGGCAGGCGCACGCAAGTTTTTTACGATGCAGAGAGTCGGATCCTCAGGATTCGGAATCAGCGACCATAAAAACATATAATAAACTTAGTCTGACCTTCAGACGAGAAAAAAGATTTGTATAGGGTTTTTTGAGGTTGTATCAGAACCCTGACGTGCTGGGGTTTTTTCGGACCTCGGATTCAGATTCAGCGACCCCAAAAGCATATAGAAAACATGGTCTGATCTCTAGACCCAAAAAAAGATTTTTATGAGGTTTTTTGAGGTTATGTGAGAACCCTGACGTGCTGGGGTTTTTTATACCTAGGTTTCGGATTCAGCGGCCCCAAAAACATATAGTAAGCATAGTTTGACCTTCAGACAAGAAAAAAGATTTTTATAGGGTTTTTTTGAGGTTATGTCAGAACCCTGACGTGCTGGGGTTTTTTGGGCCTCGGCTTCGGATTCAGCGACCCCAAAAGCATATAAAAAACATGGTCTGATCTCCAGACCCAAAAAATGATTTTTTATAAGGTTTTTGGAGGTTATGTCAGAAACCTAACGTAGTGGGGGTTTTTAGACCTTATATTCAGATTCAGCAGCCTCAAAAACATATAGTAAACATAGTCTGACCGCCAGACCCGAAAAAAGATTTTTTATGAAGTTTTTTGAGGTTATGTCAGAACCTTGACGTTCTGGGGTTTTTTGAACATCGGATTCGGATTCAGCGATTCCAAAGGCATATAATTAACTTAGTCTGACCTTCAGACAAGAAAAATGATTTTTGTAGGGTTTTTTTGAGGTTATATCAGAACCCTGGCGTGCTGGGGGTTTTTGGGCCTCGGATTCGGATTCAGGGACCCCAAAAGCATATAGAAAACATGGTCTGATGTCCAGAAAACCCTAGTACGTCAAAGTTCTGACATAACCTCAAAAAACCTCATAAGAATCTTTGTTTGGGTCTGGAGATCAGACCATGCTTTCTATATGCTTTTAGGGTCCCTGAATCCGAATCCGAGGCCCAAAAAACCCCAGCACGCCAGGGTTCTGACATAACCTCAAAAAAACCCTATAAAAATCTTTTTTCTTGTCTGAAGGTCAGACTAAGTTAATTATATGCTTTTGGAGTCGCTGAATCTGAATCCGATGTTCAAAAACCCCAGAACGTCAAGGTTCTGACATAACCTCGAAAAACCTCATAAAAAATATTTTTTCGGGTCTGGCGGTCAGACTACGTTTACTAGATGTTTTTGGGGCCGCTGAATCTGAATATAAGGTTTAAAAAAACCCACTACGTCAGGTTTCTGACATAACCTCCAAAAACCTTATAAAAAATCTTTTTTGGGTCTGGAGAGCAGACCATGTTTTCTATATTTTTTGGAGGTCGCTGAATCTGAATCTGATGTCCAGAAACCCCCAGTACGTCAGAGTTCTGACATAACCTCGAAAAACCTCATAAAAATTATTTTTTTGGGTCTGGAGATCAGACCATGTCCATTTTTGGGGTCGCTGAAACTGAATCTGATGTCCAGAAAACCCTAGTACGTCAGAGTTCTGACATAACCTCAAAAAACATCATAAAAATCTTTTTTTGGGTCTGGAGATCAGACCATGTTTTCTATATGCTTTTGGGGTCGCTGAATCCGAATCCAAGGTCCGAAAAAACCCCAGTACGTCAGGGTTCTGATACACCCTCAAAAAACCCTATAAAAATATTTTTTCTCGTCTGAAGGTCAGACGAAGTTTATTATATGTTTTTATGGTCGCTGATTTCAAATCCTGAGAATCCGACTCTCTGCATCGTAAAACGCTTGCGTGCGCCTGCCGTGAAGGCGGATGAATAAATTTCAGGAGTTTCTTCGAAAATCAAAACCTGGACGTGCTGGAGTTTTTGAGACTACGGATTCGAATTCAGCGACCCCAAAAACATATAGTAAACATGGTCTGACCTCCAGACCCGAAAAAAGATGGTTCATGAGTTTTTTGAGGTTGTGTCAGAACCCTGGCGTGCTGGGGTTTTTGGGACCACGCGTTCGGATTCAGCGACCCCAAAAACATATAGTAAATATCGCCTGCCCTCCAGACCCAAAAATATATTTTCTGTGAGGTCTTTTGAGGTTATGTCAGAACCCTGACGTGCGGGGGTCCTTCAGACCTCAGATTCGGATTCAGCGACCCCAAAAACATATAGTAAACATGGCCGGACCTCCAGACCCGAAGAAAGATTTTTTATGAAGTTTTTTGAGGTTATGTCAGAACCCTGACGTGCTGGGGTTGTTAGGACCTCGGATTCAGATTCAGTGACCCCAAAAACATATAATAAACATGGTCTGGCCTCCAGGCCCGAAAAGAGTTTGTTTGTTTGGCTGTGTTATTTGAGAAATTTACATTTGAGATGCTGTTGTATAGAAGATAGCCTATCATTCGTCCGAAAATTTCCTACAAATTTAAAACTCCAGTATTTTGTATTACAGTTTGTGACGTAATTAAGGCTCCCATAATTTTCAAAACAAGACATTTTTAAAGATTTTTTTTTTCTTTTACCACTTCTACTTGTTCACTGAATTTCTTAAAAAATGAAGTTAGACTAATTCTTATCCGTAGGGGAACGATAGACTAATTCTTATCCGTCATGGAACGATAGTCGCTTTCTGAACGGTAACGGAACAATAGCCTAATATTCGTAGAACCCATCGATATTATAGTACCCTCCAAACCATTAGACTTAGACATAAGTTGCGAAGGTTCAGTTAAAACAGAAAAAATTTCCGAACCCCAAAAAATTACAGGCTTTGGATGCAAAGTGTATAACAGCTACGATACCCTGGAATTAGAAAAATCATATGAAACTCACATGACACAATGGCTAAATGTAACATACGAGATAAATTTTGAACAAAAAGACACTGACAGCTTAGAACAAAAATTAGTGCAACTTCCAAAACAAATATCACACGAAGAACTTAAGCAAGCCAGAATTAGCCTAGACGACACTGAAAATATCTTACATACTATTGCCACCCACAGAAGGCTCAGTACTTGGAAAGAAAATAGTGTAGAATGGTTACAATATTTAGGTTACGCTGCATTAGGACTAGGAACTCTGTATACTTTAGGTAAATTAAGCATCCTCGATTGCATAGAGGAATGCTTTCCAAAAACAATCAAATTATTCAGTAATAGAAATAAAGTAATCCACCAATCCCATATTGTAACGTACCAAACCCAACCAACTCCCGAATCATTGTCAAACTACGAAACGTGTAGCATAGTTCAAAAAACCAAACCTTTGAAGATAAAAAACAAAACTTAGAGACTGAGTTCAATCTAAAAAGGGGGTTGTTACGAGCCGGCAATTACCCCCACTCTACGCCTAATTAGCATATATAAAGTGCCGCCTCTCTGAGGAGTTTAGTTCTGGAACTGTACTCATAATCGCAAATAAAGCGCTCGAAGTCAGAGATTGACTTCAAGCTTACACAAAAAAGTCAACTACGCATTTTCACGCGTAACATCACATTCTAAATGAATTTTTTATTTTTGAAAAATTTTAATTTGAAAAACTTTTTGACCATAAGATTTGAAACATTACAAAAGAATAAAACTCATAACAGCAGGATTGTTTACAGTAGCAACTGGTTCAAAAATCTTACTGACGTTGATATCCCTGAGGAAGTCATAAATTTGATTTCCTTAGGTCCAAAATTTTCATCCGATAATTATCATATAAATGATTTAAAAGTTCAAAATTCCATTTCTTCGATTGAAACTGGCATTTACAAATTAGATCGAGATGATAAGAATGTTATTCGTAATCGATGTACTCAATCAATTTTAGATTTTGTTTCTCAGGTTAAATTCAGAAATAAACAAAAGTTTGATAATATAATTAACACAAATGGTATTACAGTCTCAGCTTGACTGCTGACGCGAAAGGTTGTGTCTACAACGAGCGGCTACAGTTTCGAGCGTTCCGAGAGTTTTGGTGTTGTGCAGAATTTCGTACAGTGCCAGTGTTTCAGGATTACATAATTGCATACTAAAAACTATCGGAGGAATGCAGCTGCACTCCCTCCCCCACTTGAATGCAATCGTACCATCAAACCAAAGTTACTCCCCCAACAAGCAGACAACCAAACATGCCTTCCGCATCAAAAAAATCATATGCAACAGCCACATCCGAGATTTTCCCCAAAAAAGACCAAGGAATTCTAATTGACGCAGCAGACGGGATTGAACTAAAGGAATACATCACAGCCATTGGGAAAATCATAGATAAGTCCGATATTAGATTTGCATCGAGGATTTCTAACGGCAGAATTTGTTTGTTTTTATCCAGCAAGGAGATAGTCAAGGACCTAACCGACAAACACAATACCGTTATGATCGGGCAACAACAACATGATATTCGGCCCCTTATCAATCCACTCAAAAGAATTATCCTATCCAATGTATCACCTGTCATTCCTCACGAAGTCTTAGAAAACAGATTCTAAAGAAAAGGAATAAAAATCGCTTCCCAAATAAGTTTCCTACGAGCAGGTATCAGTGAGGAAGGTTTTTCGCACATACTTAGTTTCCGTTGCCAAATTTTCATCAATCCCGAAGACATAGACAAATTATCAGAATCAATGTTAGTCTTTTTTGAAGATACATCGTACCGAATATTTGTCGCTCCGGAAAACACGACCTGTTTTGTTTGTAAACAAGAAGGTCACCTTGAAAAAAATTGCAATTCTAACCCTTCGAGACTAGACGATATGGAGGTAAATATTCCCAATCCAAACGCCGACGAAATCCAAGGCGAACTAACAAGCGAATTACAATCATCCCAGTTTCCTACAATAAACACCCTTAAAACAAACCAAAAGCGCCCTTTGTCATCTTCTAGCAAATCTGAGGTGGACGCTCAAGACAATAAATTGAGACCAGAAGTTGAAAATCAGGACTCCCCTCCTACGAGTAAATCAAAGAGAACCTCCAAGAAATCCAAAGTAAGCGACGACTCTAAAAAATCAAATTCTCCTTCCCTTGAAGAACTGCTCCTACCCGCTAAAGAAACCCTAGACAATAATCCCTCTGAGTACGAGGTAAACTTTAACCAACTCAAATTATTAATAGAAAACTGTCAAGGAGCCCAAGATATCTCCTCTATAGTTAAAGACTACACCGATAACACCGAAGGATTGATTACCACACTTGATAAGCTTTATCCTCTCTTGAATGAGCGAATAATCAAAATGAGGTTCACGAAAATAATCAAAAAACTCAAGAAAATTCCAAATCTATCTCCCAATCCAAAATCGTACCAAACGAATACCCAGGAAGAAGACCTTGAGTATATCGATTCGGATGAAAACCTAGATGAAAACTAGTCCATGAATATTCTACAATGGAATTTGAATGGGTTCCGCACCCACTTCAAAGAACTTCGAATAGTCATTAAGGAACACATCCCCACAATTATCGCTCTGCAAGAAACTAATTTCAAAGATAATAACAGTGGGAATATTAAGGGCTATACAAAACAAATCAAAAACAGAATCGGCGCTGGGCTTGCAAGTGGAGGTGTAGCCACGTACATCCAAAATGATATAAAAGCAACGGAAGTTCAGATACAAACTAACATAGAAGCGATAGCCGTTCAAATTACCATTCCTATGTCACTCTGCATTTGTAACATTTACTTACCAAATAGCTACGATTTCGAACAAAAAGAAATCGAAAACTTAATAGAGCAGTTACCCACTCCCTATTTACTACTAGGGGACTTTAATGCACGTAATTCTATTTGGGGAAATCAATCAACCTGTTCTAGAGGAAGGAAGATAAGCAAAACTCTTGACAACTCTGATTTATACCTTTTAAATAATGGATCCCCGACTCATTACAGCATTGCTCACGGTTTCTGCAGTGCAATCGACCTCACTGTATGTAGCCTTCAAGTTGCTCATAAGCTCGTGTGGGAAACACTACCAGAATTACATGATAGTGACCACTATCCTATCAAAATCTCAATTCCAGACATGGTTCCAGAACCAATACACCTCTCTAAATGGAATTTAAAGAAAGCTAATTGGGAACTCTTTCAAGAAATAATTGTCCAAGAAATTAATCAGCTCATAAAGAACCGCCAATCTCCTCAACAACTGATAGACGAGTTAATTTTCGAATTTACCTCCTTAATCAATAAAGCAGCAGAAATCTCAATTGGAAAAACAACTAACAAATCAAGAAAAACTCACCCGCCATAGTGGAATGAAGCATGCCAAAAAGCAAGAGAAGAGGAGAACCATGCATTCAACAGACTCCAAAAACAAAAAACCCTGGAAAACAAAATCCAATTCAAAAAAATGAGAGCAACCGCTCGTCGCACTTATTTAGAGAACAGTCGAGAATCATGGATAGAGTATTTATCATCCCTAAATAACCAAGCCTTAACAACTGCCATCTGGAACGAAGTTACAAAAATTTTGTGTTCAAAAACAACTTCAAGATTGACTGGCCTAAGAAAACCTGACGGAGAAATTGCCACAGACTCTATAGAGATGGCAAACCTCATAGGAGAATGTTTTGCAAAAAACTCAAGCAACGCAAATTTCAACCCAAATTTCAAAAGAGTCAAGGACGCTGAAGAATCGAATTCCACACATAGAATATCAATCGAAAATGAAAAAAATAATAATCCAGATATAAATAGAGATCTAACTATTGAAGAATTAAAATCCGCAATAAAAGAATCTAAAGGTAGAAGCCCTGGACCAGATGGAATTCCTTACGCCTTTTTCCAAAACCTACCTCCAGCCGGCGTAGAGTACCTTCTATCGATATTCAATACCATGTGGAAGAATCAAACTTTCCCAGCTCTGTGGCAGGAAGCAATAGTCGTTCCGATCCCAAAGGCTGGGAAAGACCCTTCTCATCCAGCCCACTACCGTCCAATATCTCTGACTTGCACAATGTGCAAACTTTTTGAAAAAATAGCAAACAATCGTCTACGATGGACTCTCGAAGACAAAAAGTTTTTTTCCTCCCAACAAAGCAGATTCAGGCAAAAAAGATCGACCCTAGATCCACTTATTAACCTCCAAACGAATATAAGTGAAGCCTTCAAAAATAAACAGCACCTTATAGCCGTCTGCCTGGACATAGAAAAAGCTCATGAAATGGCATGGCGCCATCGAATTCTGAAAATCCTAGAAAATCAAGGTATCAATGGAAATCTGTTAGCCTTCGTTAGAAATTATATTAGTCAAAGATATATCCAAGTTAGAGTCAATGGAGAATTATCCGAAAAATTTATTCTAGAAAACGATGTCCCTCAAGGCTCAGTAATGAGTACTACCCTCTTTCTTGTCTCAATCAACGACGTCATCCAAGAAATAGAAAAACCAGTGAATGCATCAATCTTCGCCGACGACTTAACCATCTATTGCAAACGGAAAGAACTTACAATCAACCATATCAACCCTCCAGAAGACCCTGAATAAATTATGGAATTGGTCCCTTAAAAATGGATATAAATTTTCGCAATCTAAAACCGAATATATAATATTTACACGCAAAAAAATACCCGACACAATACCAAGATTACAACTCGATCAGAAAGTCATAACAAAAGTAAACCAAGTGAAATTACTAGGTTTAATCTTTGATCAAAAGCTAACTTGGAGAACACACATTCTTAAACTGGAAGAAGAATGTAAAAAACGAATTTCCATCCTGAAAGTTCTTTCTCACAGAAATTGGGGTTCAGATCAAAACGTACTACTTCCTGCCTACAAAGCCATCATCAGAGCAAAACTCGATTATGGATCAATCATCTACAACTCAGCTAAACAACAAGGTATACAACAAGAAATTGATGAACCGACCTTAAGCTATCGGAGAATGGAACTCTCACTAAAATACGCTGTTACACTGTCCGCATACCCAGATAACCCATCTCACGATCTTCTTTTCTCCAAACAAATAAATGGCAACCCTGATCAACAAAACGGATCCCCAAAATCAGTAAGAAAATTGCTAGAAGAATACCAGTCAGAAACTCTAATCCATTTACCACCCACCCAGATCAGCAAATTAAATCCAGATCCACCATGGACTCTAGAAATTCCAAAAGTTGACCTCATCCTATCTAAAACAAAGAAAAATGAAATCCCAGAAAGTCGATGGAATCAACTCTACAATAAAATAGAAGAAAAATACAGCGATTCTACGCATATCTTCACCGACGGATCAAAAACGGAATCAGAAGCAGGTTGTTCTATTTATTCAGCCTCCCAAGAACTCTACTTTGGCCTTCCTAAACAATACAGCGTCTTTTCAACTGAAATATTTGCACTAATGAAAGCATACGAACTATGCAAAAATTCAACATTCAATAATTTCGTAATCTTCAGTGACTCCCTAAGCAGCCTTCAAGCTATTCAAACACGGAATTCATATGATAGCAGAATTCAATTTATCCAAAAAACTTACAATGATTGCCTACAATCCGACAAAAACATCACAGCAATATGGATCCCCTCTCACAAAAACATCAAAGGAAATGAACAAGCAGACTTACTAGCTAAATTCGCTACATCGCTACCAACTGAAGAAGAAAATTCCAAACTACCGTCAACTGACGATAAAAACTTCATAAAACAACAAATCGCAAATAATTACAACATATCTCCAGGAAATACACAAAATAACAATTTCCCTATCTGCCGAACGAACCCGAACCACCCTACATGGAAAACCCTCAACCGAAGAGACCAAGCTGCCCTCACCAGACTTCGAATAGGCCACACCAAGATCACTCACAAACATCTCATCGAGAAGACGGAACCCCCAAAGTGTGATCAGTGCAACGTTCCAATAAGTGTTAAACACCTTATCATTGAGTGTACTAAGTTCCGTGATATCAGAATTAGATTAAAATTACCCACTTCATTGCAAGAAATTCTCGGACAACCTACGCAAATCGAAAAAGTACTCAAGTATCTCAAAGAAACAAACCTGTTCCCCCTAATATAGTAAATTGAACAGGTATTGAACCTAAAAGTGAAACATTCTATCTTAAAATGTCTTAATTTTTCTTATCTCGATAATGTTATGAATATTCTCATTTTATTTTTGTACAAAGCAAACTAACATGTCTCTATAGTAAAGGACTTATCTGTCGTCGCTAATGACCTAAATGTAGATGCGACGTTAAATAAACCTAATAGAAAAAAAAAAATTGTACCAGAAGTTTTAAAATTGAGAACCCCGATATAATGTTTGTCAATGCTGATAAAGGCAATGTTACAGTTGCTATCTCAAAAACAGAATATAATGAAAAAATGAATTCTATGCTCCAAGATAAAAAGCTCTATTCTATCCAGGGATCCGACCGAAGCGAAACAAAATACTTTCGTGATTTTCGTTCTGTTTCCATACTGCCAAAACGTAACTATATTCACTCGCCTTAGGTTACGTTATTCAAAATACCGAAATTGTAACGAAATTTTTTAATCACGCGTATTTTGAAAAAAATAGTTTATTCAAATCCTTGTGCACCTGATATAAATATTAAAAGGCAGACAGGTAAAATATCGAGTTGTAACAATTTTGTTTTTAATTTTGTTCCAATCTGTCAAAACGTAACGAAAAGTAAACAAAAGATTCGGTACTTTCTGGATAACGTAACGCAACGAAACGATAGTTTTGGACGGATCCCTGATTCTATCTCTAAATTTAAATATACTTCCACTTTACAAGAAAAATGTAACAAATTAATTACAGATTTGGAACAAGAAGGTTACATTTGTCACCTTGAGGCAAAGTCTTTAAGAACTTACAATTGTATTACTCCTAGAGCTTACGGTCTACCAAAAATACATAAAGAGAACAACCCTTTAAGATTAATAGTTTCTACAATAAATGGGCCCACTTATAATTTATCTAAATTCATCTCTAAAATTCTTAACAATATTATTGGGAAAACACCATATCACATATCCGATAGTTTATCTTTTGTTCAAAAAATTAAATTAAAAAAATTCCATCTGATTACGTTTTAATTTCTTTAGACCTTGTCTCAATGTTTAACCATATACCAATTTCTAAAGTTTTAAGTTGTATTGAATCGAAATGGACTGAGATTAGCAAGTATACTAGTGTTCCAATGATTGATTTTATTGAATTGGTTAAGACTTGTCTTAATTCTATCTATTTTAAGTTCAACAATGTAACGGACAAGCAGGTTTCTGGTTTGGCCATGGGCTCGCCACTCTCTCCGGCA
>CAKNXH010050231.1:0-12562 GCA_932178445.1 Andricus quercusramuli
TAATGAAGAACCCTGTAGGCAACTGTGTCAATATTTGATGTTTGTGGTTCCGGAAATGTTTTATATTCAAGTAAAAAGTTGATAGTCCTGCAGTAAATACCGTCTATTGGTGAAACTGTGTCAATACTGGGTGTCTGTCGATCAGCAACTGTTTTCAGGTTCAAGTAACACGTTTTATGGTCTAGTGTTAGTAAAGGATTTTGAATGATGATACAAGGACGATGTTGATCTTGTTTCTCGGTTGCGGCTATGACTGTTTACACATTAAGACGTGGCACTAATATTGTTTGGTAATAGTTCATACAATTGAGAATTTCACAAGTCTTGGTGCTAATAGGCTTCCAAATTCAGAAACACACGTATACATGCACACAAACAAACTGATAATCCAAAACTGGTGTCGCGAAATTATACTATATTATATCTTCGACCGAGTTCAGCATAAGAGCATAAGTACTTTTGGGTTATACGGAGTTATAACTCGTAGGTACGAATCAAAATTATATGAACTGATTGAATAACTTGTTGAGTTTAAAAATTGAATTGACTGCGGTGGAATGAGAAAAATATACTGTGAGAATTAACTCGAGTATTTGGCTAAGATTCAAAGTCAAACCGACGGCGACGGAATTAAAACCATACTGAACTGAGCTGAACTGAACTAAAACTAAACTTCTTTGCTGATAATTTAGTGGGTTTATATATCTTGATGGGGTGCGTATATGTGATACATACTATGACATAAAATGTGCCCCATAAGGTACACATAGATTCACCTTTTGTTTTCATCCAATCATAACGCCTTTGCTCCTCATATATTTGTACCGGCCCTATGCTATCGGAAAGTCCCCCCAGCCCTTGAGCAAAGTGCGTTATACCTCACGCATGCATGAGATTGAAGAGTGTGCGTTCACTGAGCACCTAGTCGCTATGCATAGCACGTTATACTTCATATATGCGTGAATGTAAGTAGTATGCGTTACAGAACCCGGATACATACATAGATTTGGGACCATAGAGTAGTTTTATATACTCGCGTTACACTTTAATATCCTAATTATGAATAATATAATCAATAGGGTTTCAAATATTAATTGAGCGTCACAGCTTGTGACATCTCCCCCTCCTTTTGATCGAGCATGTTCCATAAAAAGGATCATGGTCGATCCGCGTTTAGAAATCGTTCGATATTTTCAATGAATTTGGGTTTGATTACTGAGTTCAGGGAGATATCATTCACCAGGTGAAAAATTTGATATCGATTATTGATCATGCTATGTAGTCTCTACGATAATTTAAACATTAAAAGAATTTTGAATTTTATTCGTAGACATTTGTAATCTTAATGAAATATATTAAGAGTTCACATCAAGTATTCACTCTAATTAACTAAAGAAGTAGATTTTTCCATTTTATCAATAATGCGTTTTCAATTCATTTAATCAATGATGCATTGTCGGACATACAATTGCCCTTCATTTAAATGTCTTCAGGAGTTAGTTTCTTAAGCGTAAAACGATTATAACAGAATAACGTTTTTTCAGAAAATTCTTAACAAATTTCACAATTTTGTTGTATGGAGTTACATTTCGCACTACTAGGATATAAATTTAATCGTTGTTAATTATGGTTTCGTAACCCCGGGCATAAATGCCAAAAATTTTCCTACCAAAAAAAAATGTTAAATAACATTTTTCGAAAACACATTTTTTTCTAAAGTAATTTTTCGATGAAAAAAAATTCATAGCGCTTCTTGAACAAACAAAAATCTTCAAAGTAATTTTTGGACAAACAAAATTTTAATAACATTTTTTCAAAAAAAAAAAAAAAAAATTTAAATCTTCATTCACAAAATTTTTATATTTTACTTATAAAATAACAATGGTTCGAACCCACAGCGAATGTTTTGATTGAATAAACATATAGTTTACTCTCTAAATATGAATTGGTGAAAATTTCACTAGTTGAATTAGTAAATGTATGGTTCACTAACCAAATAGTAATATTTTGATGTTTTACATTTGAAATAGTAAATATTTTACTAATAAATTAGTAAAAGTTTTACTAATCTCAATTAGTAAACGTGGTTCACTATTATTTAGTAGCTTCGCTTCACTATTTCATTAGTAACTTAGCGCGATCACTAACGAATTAGTGAACTGCAATGATTTTGACCAATCTGAAGTCATATCCTCATATGACATTGCGTAATTGTAAAATTGACATTGACATTGTAAAATATAACAATTTATCTAATTATTCAAGAAGGGTTGAAATACAGGTTGGAAAGACTATTTTTAAATTTGTAAAATTCCTGGTCAAAAATAAATGCACTGTTATTTCCCGGTTTTTCCCGTTCTCATGAGATTCCCGGTCCAGCGGCCACCCTGAAATTATCATATTATTGTTCCATTTAACTGTGGCCAGTAGACAAAAAGGAACTCAAGATCAATTTATTCATTTATTATCGCCAACGGCCATACCACACTGAAAAAACCAGTTCTCGTTAGATCACTAAAGTTAAGCAGTGTTGGGCGCGGTTAGTACTTGGATGGGTGACCATCCGGGAATACTACTGCGTGTTGTTTTATAATCTCCTTTCAATTTATATTTATTTTGGAAAAATTAATTTTTTCACTGAACAATTAGTGCATTTTTACTGTATAATTAGTGACTTTTCACTCTTCAATTAGTACACACTGCAATGACAGGGATTACTAATTGCTTAGTGGAATTTCACCAATTTCACAAGTGGACAATTTCCACTAATCACATTAGTAGTTTTCTACTAATCGTGAGTGACCGACTTCTCTCTAATTGAATTAGTGAAATTTCACTAATTCAGATTTAGAGAGTAGTAGAAGCTCCTAAGTAATGAATTAATTAATCTATAAATGAATAAGAAAATAATAAACGCTCAATGTTCATTCAGTGATAAAAAAATTTTGTATCTTTGCGATATCAACTATTATAGTTTCCAGCATACATTATAACAAACGAAATTCACGGGAATAAGATATTTTGAGTATTCATAAAATAATTCTAGGCATAATCATAGTAAAAATAGATAAGAATGTCAACTAGACATATTATATGTCTAACATTTTCTAATTAAAATTATCATACTCATTCATATATGAGCCACTCAGAGGAAAAACGTGATAACTCCTATGTTGAAGCATAGGATTTATAACGTTTTTCCTCTGAGCGCCTCATATATAGTATGCAAGGATTGACATAATTTTTTTTCATCTTTTCTTCTGTTATTTTTAATTTTTCTAGATTTCTTGAGATATTTTGTGTATTCATAAGATAATTGTAGGCATAATTATAGTAAGAATAGACAAGAATGTCAACTTGACATATTTCATGTCTAAAATTATCTAATTATATAGATATCATGCAATGTTTTATATTTACTCCCCTTTTCATAACTCTCAATTTTTATTTATCTTCATTGTCCTAGATTGGAAAATCATAGATTAGTTATTACATAAGGATGAGTGAAGGTTGAAGAAATTTGGATTGATAGAGATTATCAGATAAATTGCTTCCTTCTCTCATGTGATCATGAAGATTTTGTAATTTAGCAAGTAAATGGGGGTGTGGAATTCTATTCTTGATAACTTTTTATGTAGGAGGTGTATCACGGGGTTTCAAAAAACATGAAGGAGTGTGTACTTTCTTACGAAAGCTGAATTAAATTTGAGAAAGGAAACGGGATGCCATAAGTTATTAGTAGCAAAAATTAAGGTTTCGTGAGATAGTTTCATAGTTTCAATATAATTATCCATATTTTCCGAAAGGTAAATTAATTTTTTATTGATTTCTGCAATATTTTTCTTTCCAGTGAAAGGTAGAGTAATATTGATTTTACTGAATTTTGCAAATGTTTCTGAGAAATGATTATCTGAAAATGAATATATTTTTTTCTGGACATTCTAAGTTTCTTTTTCCAAAAACTCTTATGGTTTTTACTGCTAATTGGACTTGACTTTGGCCTCACCATAAGGATTCTTCAATGGTAGGATTTGCTGACATTTCAGTTGTTTCGTTAAAGATTAATTGTACATTATTTTTAATGTTTAAGATTTTTTTTTGTAGTTCGTATTTTCTTTTGGTTTCGAAGCAATGATTAGATATTCTTAAATGTTGGCAGTTTTTAATAATTTTTTTAAATTGGGTTCTTAAATGAGACTCAATATATCATATGTGATAAGAATTGGGCCTCTTCAGAAAAGCTCTTAATTTTTGCTATTGGTTCGAATTAAATTCCGGAGGATTGGAAAAAAGGATTGTTGAGGAAAGAAGTTTTGGCTAAAATTATTCGTGCCATCCTTGTTAATAATAAAATCAGATTAGTCAACAGGGTAGTTTGGTAAACCGTGATGATTCTCGGATTCTGGTATCTTAAAACAAAAATACAGTTCTATATTAGTATTTTCTTAATAAATTGTTTTGACTCTTTTAGTATGGGATATAGGAATAGATGTTTCTAAGATCTTGAGAATTAATAGGAAAAGAAAAAAGAATAAATACAGAAATATGCTGCATGCATGAGCAAAAAGTAAAGGGTAATACAATTTTAGCGTGTAGATTTGTTCTGATCTCGCAGTGGGCTAGAATTTGTGGTAATTATTCGCGCTTAGAAATCCGCATTGAGAACATTTTTTTAAAGCTTTTCTTTGAATTTGTTGACGTGCTAGGTGTAGGTTGGTTTTCCAAGTTTATTTTCTGCGATTTTCTTTTTATTTTGGCTGATCGTTTTTTCTTACTACACGATTCAGATTTTTTGTATTTAGATTCCTTTGTTCAGGAAAGTTACATGCATCTATTTTTGAAGATGAGGGCATATTTAAGTCATTGGTGTGGGTTATGGGTTTCACTTCTATTTCTGGGGTGGTGTTATTATCTCTCGAATGATAGGACCAATGGTTTGTTTCGTTTTTATTCAGTGCAGGGGGCTGTTAATCGTCTGTTTCTTGTGGATATCGTCCATTGCAAAGTTGGCCTGAAACGTATGATTTTTATGGTTGCTGCCTTTTTTGTTGTGTTTTTGTTTTGTTTTATGTTCTTCTTTTATGCTATTACTTATTCTCAAATGGTCGTCATTCGTTATCACTAATAATTAGTGGGAATTCTCGTGTTTCTATTGTAGAATTTATTTTTTCTGGGTTTTCAAGAATCTTGGATTCGTTTATAACTTGAAGTAAGAATACTTTATCTCCTACTTCGATATTTTGAACACTATTTGCTTGCAGTTTTGGAATACATGACACTTTGAGTCTGTTTATATGTACAACTTTTGTCTTATTTTTTATTCGTATTTTAATGTTTCCTTTCCCTAATATTCCTATGACTTCATGTGGTCCTGTATATTGATTAGCGAATTTATGTATTTTTCCACCTTTTATTAAAAATACGTTGTCTCCTACTTTAAAATTTTGAGGGTTAACTCGTTTATCATAATAGCCTTTTGATCTTTCTTTTGCAAATACTAGATTTTTCTTAGCTATGTCGCGCATTTCGTGTAGGCGTGTTATTAATTTAGTTAAATAATAGTCTAACGTTTCTAATTTTTCGTATTCTAAAGGAGGATCGCTTGATGGAAGACGAGCCAATTTTCCAAAAACTAGTTCATATGGTGTACATTTGGTTCCTTCGTGTACGCTCGTATTGTAAGAAAATGTAGCGAGTTCTAACCAGTCATCCCATTCAGCATTTTTGCTCACAAATTGTTTTAAATATTCTCCCAAAACGTGATGTGATCGTTCAATGGATCCATTTGATTGAGGGTGGAAAGCTGTAGTCTTGAACTGCTTGATTCGAAATCGTTTTGCTAATCGTTTCATCAGGTTGCTCAAAAAATCTGTGCCCTGATCTCTTAAAACCCCTTTGGATGATCCAAATGAATTTTTTCACAAACGCGTCCGCTATAGTACTTGCTTGATGATTAGGAAGAGCTATCGCTAAAGAATATTTCGTAAAATTGTCTTGAATTGTCAGAATATATTCGTTGCATAATTACGTTAATGGAAGTGGACCAGCAATATGCATTGCAATTTTTTCGAATGCAGTTCCTGGGGTGTCTGTGATTATCATGGGATTTTTTGTTTTAACTCCTACTAGTTTTTCAAGTTGACATTGCAAACAAACCTGAATATACTTTTGAATGTCGAATTTCATATTTTCCCAGAAAAATGTCTGACGTATACGGTTGTATGTTTTCGTGACTCCTTTGTGACCTCCAACTGCAGAAGAATGAGCTTCTTCAATCAATTGGTCACGCTGCTCTTTTGTAGGGTACAGTGTTATACAATTACAGATAATAATTTTTGTAGAAGAGTCTGCAAATGTCATATCTAGAGAGATTAAAATATCATTCCATGATGTATGATTAATCTCAGATGTTCTCGCTATACTAATTGTTCTTAAGTTTAAAATTTTTGCTAATGAATGTAGGGAATCAATTAGTAGTTTAATTGTTTTTAAAGTTTCGGATAAATTTTCTTTTATTTCAGCTTCAATAGGGAGGGCTATCTGATACAGTTGTCCTTTCTTCATGTGTTTGGCTAATCCTTTTTGTAGGTTTGTGAATGTTGGTAATCTTCCTCGTTTCGTTAAAGCTCGTGACCCATTATCACGAGGGCTCCTATCAGTTGAGATAAAATATGCATAATTATCTTTCCTCATTGGTAACTGGTCGCGACATTCGATTATATTTTGTCCTATAATAGTGCGGTTTACCCGCGGAATTTTGGGTGGAGGTGGGGCTTCTAGTGGGGGTAAATTTTCTTCTCCTTCCGAAACTTTCCATTTTTTAGCTTTTTCCATTTCGTGCTCATTTAGTGGCTCTGCTTCTTGATCTATTTCTTTTAGATTTGTTTTGAAAGGTTGGTCCTGGAACTTGTTATTTTCAAAATGGTTTCCAGGATTTTCACGATGGGAATCATCGGAGCTTTCTCCTTCAGTTGACAAGTACTCGAAATTTGAATTTTCCTCTTCATTTTCGTCCAGAATTGTTGGTTTGCGCTTTTTAAAATCTTTTTCCTTCTTAGATTGTTCTGTTGTGATATATACAGGATCATATATATATTCTGGTTCGGAGAGGATTTCATCACCTGACTCTCATTTGTTATAAAATTTTTGCTTCTTTTTCTTTCTCTGTGGTTTTTCATTATTCCCACAATTATTATTCTTTTTTGGCCTTTCTCTTTTTTTTCTCACTGGATGAAGTGCTGTTTCTGTATTTGGGACTGGAATCTTCTTTGGCCTACCACGTTTTCTTACCTTGAATTTCGAGCTTTCTAGAATTTTTTCTTCTTCAGTATTTTTTTGTCGCCACCTTCTGCTTGGTTTTGCTGGTTTGTAATTTCTGCTTGATTTCCTTTTTCTTTTCCTTCTTCCTGACTTTGTTTTCTCAATTTTCCCCGTGTTACCATCGCGTTCCAGCTGAGTGTAGGATTCATACTATTTATGATTTTCGCAAAATTTTCGGTTGAAAAATTTTCATTGTATTTGACTGGCGTATTATCTATAAACTTATTTAATGCATTTGTTAGATTTTGCATAAGATCTCCAAGGTTGCTTCGAATTGATTTCGTTTCATTTTGAGATTTCATATATTTCATAGGTATCTCTTTATTTTTTGATTTTGTAGATTTGTATTTCATGACATAACCCTTCGTAGCTTTGATTTTGATGTCAGACTTCATAGATTTCGTAGATTGTCTTTCGTTGCCAGACTTAGTACATTCAGTGGATTTCTTTTCATTCTCGGACTTCGTAGATTCAGTAGATTTCGCTTCATTCTCAAACTTCGCAGATTCAGTAGATTTCGTCTCATTCTCAAACTTCGTAGATTCAATGGAATTCGCCTCCTTCTCGAACTTCGTAGATTCAATAGATTTTGCTTCATTCTCAAACTTCGTAGATTCAGTAGATTTCGTCTCATTCTCAGACTTTGTAGAATCCATAGATTTCGCTCTATTCTCAGACTTCGTAGATTTCGTCTCATTCTCAGACTTCGTAGATTCAATGGAATTCGCCTCATTCTCGAACTTCGTTGATTCAATAGATTTCGCTTCATTCTCAAACTTCGTAGATTGAGTAGATTTCGTCTCATTCTCAGACTTCGTAGATTTAATAGTGTAACATTATCGAATTTCCTACATGCGTCATCCTTTATTTTTGATTTAATGTTATTTTCCGAAATTTAGTTGAGATCCGATATTATCGATTTTAACCAAATTTTTTCATCTCTTATTTTTCTCTTGTTCAAATACTATACCAAATTTGGCATTTTCAATGTTAGTTAATGGTAATGTCGCAGTCAGGATTTTCTTAGCAATATTGAGGATTGCCGAGAATTATAACTCTGACTTGCATTTAATAAACTCTATCCAACAACTCGAGACCAATTATACAAACTGGGTCAAGTTTGGGAAGAACATTAAAATTAGCCCTTACCACCCTATTGTTTAAACTAACTAACAGAGATATCCTAGGAACTTTTCCCCTTGACGAACTTCGATGCTTTTTTTTACGCGCAAGCCTTTAAAACGTAAATAATTGGCAATTAGGAAGTCTTGACAAATGTAGCTTTCAATAGATCTCAACTCAACCACGGCAGATGACTCAAAAACCCTAACCTAATTACGACTTTAATTCATTTTATCGATTTATAGCACTGTTTTCGCGAATTTATATTTTTTCTTGTTCTTGAATTGTGGGATCACAGGAGCGCCGAGAAGAGAACGCGTATGGAATGATTTTCTTTTAGTTTATTGTCTAGTCTACTCTGAGCCCTACCTCTTTCGTTCTGAGCATCCAGGATTTTTATAAATTTATTCCCTCGGATTTGCCATAACTAAAACTTCGTCCTACCAAGACTTGGTGCAGTGTCTTCGATAGGATTTCACCTTAGTTTCCTACAAAAAAAACCCACAATTCTTCAGGTTTACACGCCTGGCAGTGGACTTAAAATTTTACTCTACTTATATGAGACGTTTTGAAGTTCTCATTCGCTTCTGGGTTTCCATTCTGGGTGTTTTCTCACACCATAGGTTCTCCAGACTCGAACAAAGACCACGGAATGAATATTGAACCAGTATTTCGCAGATACTCTAACTTAATGAAAATTCAGGTCACACAAGCCCCAGATTGAGAACCTGGTAGAGGGTGTGACTAGGATTTTCCAAACTCTTCTCTCAGGACTTGTTTAATATTTCTTTATCTCGTTTTGACTTTTGATTGTCAAACCAGATCAGAAACCTGGTAGAGGGTGCGATTAGGATTCCTGATTTCGTTTGACGACGTTAAAAAGAGATAACTGGGTTTTTCCAGACTCCCGCTTAGGGCGTGCCGGTGTAGACCTGAGTATCTCATAAGTACATCAGCCTAGAGCCCCAGATCAAAGACCTGGTAGAGGAAGGCTGATGTTCCCAAAGAGGAGCACAAATTCACACCATACATGCAATAAGCCAAAGTCAGTCTCATATAAGATTAATTTCTTGACAATCCTTTAAAAGAAAAAATATTAGTGTTTTTTGTTCCTATGGAACATCAAGGTTACTTACTTCGTTATCCTGGGTGCTCAAGTTACCCTAAATTGGAAAAGCCCGCTGGCCTGCGGTAAAACTAAGTCCCACTCCTGAGAAAATCAGAGTTGATTCTATAATTGACCGTTCCGTTAATCGGTCTTGTGACGAGTGTCCTCTCTATTCTCGCCGAGCTCCCCATATCCTCACAGCGCGTCTTGGTCCCGCTGGTCTCCCTACCTTCTGGCCCTGTCATGCGCACTGAAAATTATTGATTTTTCGTACCGATCTGGTGATGTATATATATATATATATATAAATACAAAGTTAAACAACCACCGCAGGGTACCACTAAGAGCAACTGCCATCTTGAAAAAATGTCAATGGCCCCCAGTAGAACCGCGGTAAAATACACCTATGGCCACGTCTCACATCCGTGAGATGGGTGGTCACAGGGCACGACGAAATCACAACGACAGGCCGGCGAAACCCTCGTGTGTCTTGAGGACACGAAGCGACCCAAGGATGACAGCTTTCTGCATCCATCTCGCAAGAGCCTTGGCATATTTTTGGCACGCGGGTATGGCTTTAAGGTTACGAACCAGCGATAATTTCACACCTCCGAGAGCACCTATCACAAGAACAATCACTCGTACCGAATATTTTGGGTACAGTCGAAGCAGCTCTCTTTTAAGGTCTTGATATCTCTCCTCTTTTTCTTTCTCCTTTGCAGTGATGTTGTATTCGGACGGAGCCGAGAATTCGATCACGAATATAGTTCGTTTCTCGAAGTCTTGGAGAACAATGTCAGGCCTCGAGTGCGCAACGGAGACTGCTGCCCGAAAATCGTAGTTCCAGAAAATCTGGCACTTCTCGTTTCGGACAATTGACTCTATATCCCTTGGAGCGTTCGGCAGGGCAGGGTCGCGACCAACACCGTAAGAGCGACAAAGGTGGTAATAAAGTACTCTTAGGGCCGCATTATGTCTATAGATATACGTTGTTCCTGCGTGGGTCGGACACCCCGATAGTATATGTTCTAGGTACTCAGCGTGTGCATGACACGCTCTGCACCTATCACTGGGAACTTCTTGACATAAAATGCGGGCGCGGTATGCTAAGGTGGAGATTACACCGTCCTGGCATGCGAAAATAAAGCCCTCTGTACCTGAATTGAGCCCTGATGATTTGAGGAAAGCAAAAGTTTGCTCCTTCGACAAGGACTGTTTTTCTACATTTCTGTGAAAGTTTCCGTGCATTTGCTTGTCGAGTAGCTCTTGGTGAAATTTTCCAACCTCTGCTTTCTTTACTTCGGCTTTTAGACGTGAAGCATCTAGATGGAGTAATGCACTTTCCTCACTTCTGATGTTAAAATTCAGGCCAAGGGTCTCGGCAGCTTGCTCCGCGGCTTTGTAAAGGAACGCCCCTTCGCCAATCATCTCGTGGTTTCTGACCATCTTTAGGAGAGGATCTCTGCCATTCGCAACGATGTAAGCTGTACTCAAAACAATTCGGTTATGAAGACACTGGAGATTCAGAAGTCCGCGTCCGCCTTGCTGGCGTGAAATGTATAATCGCGGAACTGACGAATTGATATGCAAGCTTTTATGCATATGCATGATCTTACGCGTGGTGACATCAAGGGCCTTAAGCTCGTTCTTCGTCCATTGAACCACCCCAAACGAGTAGAGTAGAACCGGGACGGCAAGCATGTTAGTCGCAGATACCTTGTTCAACGCCGACAGATTGGAAGACCAAATCTGTCGAAGAAGATGCTTGTATCTGCTTCGGAGAGACTCCTTCACTGATGTTACGTCCTGAATGCGGCTTTGAGGCACGCCCAGGTATGTATAGGTCTCTCCAGTGTTAAGATGTCTAATAACACTTATATCCACAAGCTCAGGGTCCTTGGGAACGCCAGTAATCTTTCCTTTCTTCAAATGAATTTTGGCACACTTGTCCAAACCAAAGTCCATCCCAATCTCTCCTGTGTAGTTCTTGACGATATTTAAAGCAGTTTGAAGTCTGCTTTTACCAGCGGCATAGATCTTCAGGTCATCCATATAGAATACATGAGTGACCTTATGCTCACGCTGATTAGTGTCGCCACAGAGGTATCCAGGAGAATTTCGTAGTGCAAGAGATAGAGGCAAAAGTGTGATGCAAAAAAGCAAAGGGCTCATACTATCCCCTTGAAAGACGCCCCTCTGGAAGGTGACGTTGTTCGTCGTCAGACGATAATTCCTAGATGAGATGGTAAATCTAGTTTTCCAAAGAGGCATCAATCTCTCTATGCATCTCACTATGTGTGGATGTACCTTCAAGCTTTCCAACAGACAGATGATAAGTCTATGAGAGGTTGAATCAAAAGCTTTCCGGTAGTCAATCCAGGCCATTGACAGGACGCGCTGATGGACTGTAGCGTCTTTACAGACACACCTGTCAATCAGCAGGTTCTCTCGACAGCCTGCTACACCTTTTTTCGAGCCACGTTGTTCGTACATCTCTCGCCATACAGGCTCAATTCGTCGAACAATCCTGTTGTTTAGGATAGCTGTAAAAATCTTATACAGTGTGTTCAAACAAGTTATTGGCCTGTAATTCTCTGGTTTGGACAAGTCGCCTTTTTTCGGTAGGAGTATAGTGCGTCCTAACACTAGCCACTGCGGAATGGGCATCTCCGACTTTAAATATGAGGTGAATATGCGGGCCAAATGTTGGTGTGTAGAAGTAAACTTCTTCCACCAAAAGTTCTTGATACAATCTGGTCCAGCACCGGAAAAGTTCTTCGTGCCTCTAAGTGCTTTTTTCACCTCTTCGGCAGTGACTGATGGGCACTCCTCCTCAGATTTTATGAGGCTGTCGCAAAACTCCTTGAAGCGGATGATATTGTCAGTATCTTCCTTCAACTCTAGTGTTTTCGGGATCTTGTACACCTCTCTCCAAAAAGTCTCTACCTCCTTGGGCTTGGGAGGATTTTTTACAAAAACAGGGGGATCACTGAAGAGGCGCGATGGGTCAGC
>CAKNXH010050232.1:0-10475 GCA_932178445.1 Andricus quercusramuli
AATTCGTGTATTTTCCATAATGGGTTATTTTTCCGTTTTGGAATAATTAAAAATATTAATAATTAAAATTGATTTAATTTCACAGTTTTTGAATTCTTCAATTTTGAACCTCGAAAATAACAGTTACTTTTTCTTTTTTTTCTATAAATTTTAATACATATTCCGTGAACATATAAATTTGACAATTATAATATTAATTATAATTAATTATAATGATTTATAATAATATTTATTTATAATTATAAGATGTTCTAATCCATCAAATAATGTAAAATTAATGTTCTGTAATTTAATTTTTCTTTACTTTTTGATTGATGTTTCAAGTTTTTTCGTAAATTTCGCTTCTAAAATAAAATCCTTAAAAGCTGGAAGTTTTCGCATTATTACTTACAAAGGTTTGCAATTGTTGTACTTAGTTATTTTTTCAGTTTTCAATTGAAAGACTGTTTAAATATATGCTTCAAATCGAAATTCAAATGATGTTTTAGGTCTTGTTTTTATTTATTATTTGCTAAGAATATGTGAAACCGGAAAGATATCAAAGAAACTATTTTCAACTAAAAAGTGCGCTTAACTTGAAATTATTGATGAATTTAAGAAAATAACTATATGAACTGAAATTCAATATATCATACCAAAAATTATATCATGCCATTTTTTAAGTTAGCAAACATACGAATAATAAATTAAGGAATTGTTTAATCTTAATTATTTTTGTTGCATACAAAAAAACCCTCAAATTCAAGAATCCTCCCATAGCGCAATAAGTCAAAGCTGTAATACTCAAAATCAAGCAATAAAAAATAATATCCAAAATATTCTAAAAATATTCAAAAATGTACGATTTCATTGTTTTTGAAATAGAGATAAGTTTTATTGTTCTAATATGTTCGAATGTGTTTCGAGGATCTTCGATCTCGTGCGTTGATTTTCACCAAACATGTATTGCCGCGGCCCTGCCGGGAATTCCCCATTTATGATTCAGTGCCGGAAATGCTCACCGACTTCCAGCGTAAAAAACATTCGGTCCACGTCACTTGTACGGTTCACAACGTTACCTTATTGTGCTTGTTTCAACATCATTTTTACATTTTCTTTCTGGCTTCTCAAAGTGAAATAATTACTATTTAACAAACAAACAAATTATAGTCATGAAATTAAAATGGAGGACGTTGAAAAAGTGAGAGAAGCAAAAAAAGTGCAAAAGGATACGAAATTTAAAGCAAAAGAAGGAATTGAGACTTCGGAAATTGACAAATTACCCGACGATTGTCTTATCGAAATTTTTCAGCATCTGACGACGATTGCTGACAAAATCCGTATAGAACGAGGTAAATAAAAGTTCAGAATTATCAGGCAATATTCATTAGGAACCATTCATTCATTAATTTTTAATTGGACGTTACCGAAAGTAAACAACTTAGTTTTAAGGGTAACAAAACTAAGCTACTTCTAAGTACTAAGTATTCAATTTTTATAATTCAAAAATCGAAATTGAATAATTTTTTGAAGCTTTTAAAGATATGAAATAAATGGTCCGGTCTTTGGGTACAAAAAAGATAGTTTTGTCGGCCTGTTTAACTAATTAATCACTTCACTGCATAAAAAGCATTAAATAATTATTTTCATTGGAACATTCAGATAATTTGAACATTATTTTTTTTCATACGAAATTTCATTTTTATACATTTAGTTTATTAATAACCTTTTAAACTAATTTTTTTAATGAATTACTATATATGTACATATATTAATCAATCTTTTCACAACATAAAAATTAATAAACAATTATTTGCATTGAAACATTCAAATAATTTTAACATTATATTTTTGTATGTTGAAGCTGCATTTTACATTCAATTTATGAATAATCCTTGAAACTATTTTTTTCAATTAAAATATATCTACATGATAATTGATCAGTTCAAAACATAAAGAGCACTGAACATTTAATAATTTATAATACAATAATTAATAAAGTTGAAAATAATTCCGTAAAAACTTGAAAAATATTTACATATAATTTTGAAGATTTAATTCAGATGATTATTTTACAACATTAGAAACGTTTTTCAAATTATGTAATTGAAATAGGGGTATTTCAACTATAAATAAACTTTCATCCGGCAAATTATGTCCAGTATTCAATTAAATAACCTTAAAGTAAATAATCAATTCATGTTACTCAATTGAAGAGTATTAAACTTCAATTTCTATGTAGTGTAATATTGTGAAAAAATCAATCTATGATTAATGAATCATTTCACAACATAAAGATGAATAATCAATTATTTTCATTAAAACATTCAAATAATGTTTACTTCATTTTTTTATGGAAATTTAAATTAATAATAACCATTTGAACTAATTTCATAAAAACTTAAAAAACATGTATAATATAATTTCAAAGATTGAATTCAAATGATTATTTCACGACATTAGGAACATTTTAAAAATTATGTAGTTGGAATAGAGGTATTTCAAATATAAATAAACTTCTATTATACAAATTATATCCCACATTCAATTACATAACCTCAAAGAAAATAATCAATTTATGTTGTTTATGTACAATGAGAATGTATTTATACAGAAGGCATATTTTTTCTTCAGAATTTTGTTTAATTTTAATGAAGACATTTAAGAGTGTTTTGTCCAAATTTGCTCCCTAGATTCTCGGCTTTTTTAATTTCCAAGAATTTTGCAGTTAAATTTGAATTTTGGAAGTTAAAGAAGAATTCAAATTTTGATTATTTTGTGTTCAAAAATGCAGAAACTCATAAGAAATCGAACTGGAAATACCATTTTCCCCTAGGATTAGGACCTTTCTTCAGAATTTGACCAAAAATGACGATTTTGACATTGTAATATAGTATATTTAAAATAGTTTTATTTTATTTCCGGAATATAATACTATTATTATTATTATTGAACTTCAGCTTTATATCTTACAGTGTGTAAAAGGTGGCAAAAGTTGAGTCGAAAATCGTGGAATAATTTTAAATCCCTCGATTTCTTAGCGAAAACTTGGGGACTAGACCAAAACGGGTCAGACGATCAACTATCGATTAGAAGCCTCGATTTTGATAAACTCATAAGCCTCTCTGGAAGGTACTTAACCAGGATTATTATAGATGTAAAGAAATTTAGTAAAATTTGCAACTTGCTTCCCAACATTCGGGAACTGCAATTGTTTCAAGATTACCGTGACACACCAATTGAATCTGAGACATATTACCCAGTAATTCTTTCGTGGTTGATATCACATGGTAGAAATATTACACTTCTTCATCTGAGATCGGCAACTACTTACTTCAAAGAAGAGGATTTTGCCAGAGTTTTAAGGGAAATGAAACAGTTGAAAACCTTATACTTAAATGCCATTTTTGAACAGTGGAGTGGTATCTGTCTACTTGAATTACCATTCGAGGTAATTCAGGAGATTATTTTAATAAGATTAATAAAGTATCCTCATCAAAATATATTGGCCACGGTTAGTATCTTTTCTCATTTAAAAAAATTATTCTGTCCTTCGAGCCGGTTCTTCGTGAAGTGCAATTACAATTTCCTAATTGCAGATACTTGAGAAATGCAAGAAGCTGCAGACATTTTGCTTGGAAAGATGTAAAGTAGATGGAATATTGGAAGCCTTATCTTCACAGGCTGACACATTAAAGAATTTGAAGCTGAAATTTGTTTCTCCTCAAGATCAATATCTATTATTGTCAACAATGCCTGCTTTCATACATCTTGAAAAGTTGGATTTCGAATGTTGCTACTTCATTACCGATTCTTTTCTAGAAGTAGTCAGCAAACATTGCAAGAAACTGACATACTTGAACTTAGGAAGTGAGTAAATAATGAATTCATCAACATTATTTTTTCCACCTTCTTAAGAGTCTTTTATATTTAGCTCTATATTAGTTTTGAATTGAATTATTATTTCCAGGTTATGATGGAATAACGGATGCTGGAATATCCAGGATATGTAATTTGGACAAGCTGACTTATTTGAATTTATTTAGTGAGTGAATGATGAGATCATCAACATTAATTTCTACCTTTTTAATATTCATATTATATTAGTCACCATATCCATTTTAAATAAAATTGGTATTTTCAGATTGTGATAAAATAACGGATGCTGGAATCTCCAGTATATGTAATTTAGAGAAGCTGACTTATTTGAACATAGGTGGCTTGCCAAAAATAAGAAAGCCACCACTGGAGAAATTAACAAGTTTGGTTGTATTGGATTTATCTGGGAGCAAGAATATACAAGAGGAATGTTTATGCTCCTTTTTGGAAAACGCACCTCAACTCCAAGCACTCAATGTTAAAGGATGCAGATTCGTTACTGGAAAGCTATTTAATTTATGTGCCGTCGATTATAGTTCCACCAATCTGAAAGTTGTTAGTAGAATATCGCCTTTTGTGATTATCCTCAAATTGAATCATCTGTCACTTGCTAAATATGGTGTTGAGGATCGATTTTGCGAAAGATACGTCCCAGAAGTTTGCATAAAAAATTAAAAATTGCATGAAGTTTGTTTACTTCCATAAAAAATCTTCGCGCAATTTGAAATTACTTCAGAGGTATGACATTATTTCATGAATTATTATTTAAGAAATAGTTCTTTGGTTTTATATCTTGCATGTAACTATATGCATTATAACTGTATCAAAAAATATTTCTATGTGCATGATTTATTTGTCAATTTATGTCTGCATGATACTGCTTGTCGAATGTCGACAGACATAATAAGTTGAAGCATCGTGGCCGAAGTTAGTTTATAATAGGATCTCGAATCTGTGGAATCATCTATTTCTAATAAAAAGTGATAAGCTAAATTATTATTTCATTTTATTTTTGAAAAATCGCGAAGTCCATCCTCATTGTCTTGAACAAATTTTGGAATTATTCTTCAGGGTGAATCAGTAATTGAGAAAAGCATATAATAGGTAATGAAGTATTGCTATTAATACAGGAACAATTATAGATACTACCGACTGTATTTTATATTTTCACATTATTATTAGACGTTTCCAATATTATTGAACACATCCACTTTATTTCCTACATATTCATCTAATATCCATGTTTAAACAGTTTTTTTCCTAAAAACAAAAACTTAGAAAAGAATAACAAAATTAGAAGTGAAAGGAACACTTCTCTAAAATAAGAAACATACAGGATATGGTGAGATGAAAAGCGGGATTACATGAGACTGCAATTAAAAATAAATTTGAATAGAAGAATAGTGTTAAGGATCTCTCTTGAGCGATTATTGTAATCTGGAAAAGATAAACGCAAAAGAGTCACAAGAAATTAATTTTATTGAATATATATTATAGGGCATTATTAATTAGGATCATAATAACTTTCTTGTTTCCTAAACACAAATGCAGTAGATTATGAGAGAGATTTATGACCAAATTATGATTGCAATCATTATTTTTAAAATTAAAAAACGAAAATCATTCATATCTTCTACAAGAATTATGCATATATTGCTGTAAAAATGCTCTCAAAATTCCTTTGATCTAACATAGTATATGATATTGTATCACGTACATTGTATGGTATTGAATCATATTGTATCATTTTGTATCATATTGTTTCATGGCATACGATATTGCATCTTATTGGATCATATTGTATCATATAGTGGCATAATGCATCATTATAGTGTAAATTGGTATCTTATCATGCTGTATCACATTGTATCATATTATATGGTAGTGTATGACAGTGTATCGTATTGTATCATAATACATAATATTATATGATGCTGTATCATAGTGTGTCATAAAAGATCATGTTTTATCATACTGTACATTATTACATCATATTGCATCGTACTGTATCATATAGTGTGATAGTATATCATATTTTACAGTACTGTATTATATTGTGCAGTTTTGTATAATATTTATTGTATCGCATCAAATTATATGATGATGTATCGTAATCCATCATATTGCAATATGTTGCATTGTATCGTATCATATTGTGTCATCTAGTGTGATAGTGTATCATACTGTAGCATATTGTGCCATATTGTATCACATTGTACGGTATTGGATCGTATGTTATTATTCTGTATCATATTGTATCATATTCTATCATAATGTATCAAACTGTGCCATACTATATCATACTGTGTCGTATTGCATCATATTGTATGATACTGTCACCCCTATTTTCATTTACATAACGAATGAAAGAATTTTAAAGTGATTGAAAAGAGTGAATCATATTTATTTAAAGTAATTAACACAATGGCACGTGTAGAACATGTACACGTTTAAAAATTTTGCAATTTTTAGAATTCTTTTGCACCATATGCATCTGTTTAACAGAGAAATATACACATAAAATCTCAAACAAAAATTTTACGGGACAAATTTCACAAAAATGGCTGTGAAAAATAATATAATTGGTTTCAAAAACTTTTTTGCGTCCGGTTTGATACCAGTTTACATCACCCATATGATTTAAATGGAAAATAAATTGAAAAATTAAAATAAAGAAATATAATAAAAAATACATTCGTCAATTAAAAATATTTTACTTTATTTAATTATTTTTATTTGACTCTTTAAAAAAATATTAATTGTTTAAATTGAGGAATTTTATAATTCTATTAATTAGCTGTGTTGCACATTTCATCAAGTGGGCAATTTTATTTTTGGAATTCAAATTATCGGGAATTGCCAAATTCAGTAATATTAAGAATTGTCCAGAATTTTGTAATGCAGCCATTTCCCTTTGCCGGACATTTCATAATGTCGGCAAGTTTATTTCGGAAATTCACGTCAACGGGAATTTCCAAATTCAGTGACAGAAGTCAGTTGGGAATTTTATTTTTCAGGAATTTCCCAATTCGTGAATTGTCTTTAATTTTTTCGGTTTTAGAATAATTACATTTTTAAGGTTCACAGTTTTTGAATTCTTTAATTTTGAACCTCGAAAATAACAGTGATTTTTTTCTTGAGTAATCTCATTAATTTATTTGATTGAAGAGCCTTGTCAATTATAATGCGGAAACTCTCCAATTTTGAGGATGGCATTTGAGAAGACCTTTTATAAATTGTTCGTAAACGTCTATGCCAACAATTATATCAAGTTATTCTTTAAGTAACACCATATTTCTACGACCAACAGATTGTACCATAAATGTAAATAATCCTGAGCAACGAAATAAAAATAGGTATCAAACATACGAATGATAAATTGAAGAATTGTATAATTTTAATTATTTTGCGTTACGTTCAATGAAACGTCAAAACTTAGGAATCCTCCCATAGAACCATAAGTCAAAACTGTAATACTGAAAATCAAGCAATAGGAAATAATATCCAAAATATCCTAAAAATATTCAAAAATGAAAGATTTTATTGTTTTTAAACTGAAGATATGTTTTATTGTATGCAAAAGTAACCAAATATATTTATTAAAATAATTTTTCTATAGGCTATTCAATATGAAAATTACTTTTCTTTCCTGAGTGGAAATCTAAAAGTTTAGCGAAGAGCGGAAGAGGGGGGGGGGGCTTAGAGCACTTGTAAAAACCTCAATTTCAATTCGTATATTGAACTACATTTTTTTAAAAATGTACATATAAAACTCATTGTTTACAACGCTTTGACAAGTATTTTGCATGAACGAGTGCAATGTTGACGTAAATTGAAAAAGAGTTTTAAAATGTTTAGAAGATTCAATGTGTTCCGAAGATCTTCAATCTCGTGTGTTGATTTTCACCCAACATGTATCCGCCGCCGCTGGCCGGAATTCCCCAATTATGATTCGGCGCGTGAAGGCCTCTCCTGCTTCTAGCGTAAAAAGCATTCGGTCGACGTCTCTCGTAAGGTTTAGAACGTTATTTTATTGTGCGTGTTCCAACATCACTTTTACGTTTTCTTTCTGGCTTCTTCCGATGGTGAAATAATTACTGTTTCTTAAAGAAAAAGTTATAGGGAATTAAAATGGTGGACGTTGAAAAAGTGAGAGAAGCAGAAACAGTGCAAAAGGAAACGAAATTTGAAGGAACAGAAGAAATAATTGAGACTTCGGAAATAGACAAATTAACAGACGATTGTCTCATCGAAATTTTTCAGCATCTGACGACCATAGCTGACAAAATCCGTATCGAAAGAGGTAACTTACATTTCAGAATTATCAGGCAATATTTACTTGGAACAATTGATTCATTAACTTTTATTTGGACGCTACCGAAAGTGGACAACTCAGTTTTAAGGCTAACAAACCAAGCAATTCTAAGTAATAAGCATTTAATTTTTATAATTTAAAAATCGACCAACTATAAAAGCAAAGCGGTAAAAATTGGAGAAATATTTGAAGCTTTTAAAATCATGAAATTTATTATTTGCGGACTTTAATACATTAATTTTGAACATTTCCAAATTTATTATTCTGGCATTGAAAACCTCGATATTTTTGATATTTATACATTTTTTCAAATGAGAATTTCTATCTCAATCGGTTCGAATTTACTAATTCTTTGAGAAAAAGATCGCCAAAGTAATAATGCGTCGTTGATAATAATTGATCTCGTAATTATAAAATGGAAATGTGGTGCAAATATATGCATGAAAATGTACAAAAAATAAATTATGATATCCCAAATACAAACAATGCATCATTACCATATTTATAAATAGGCTGTGTCTAGTCGTCACGGAAAATTAGGGGGTTTGGACCAATATTATTTATGTGGCCAGTCACAGAAGTGATTAAGACATATCTACATGTAATTTTGAAAATTGAATTGAGAGACATATGCCTCTCTTCTTTCGTGTTTATCTCAGCGATAGATTAAGTCCCACTTCTCCATGCTTCAGCGAATTAAAATTGAAAAAATCAAATCTTCGATAAATTAAAGCTTGACATCCCCTCTTCAAAATCAAACCAAGAATATAATAAAATATTAATTTGTTCTCGAATTGTCATGAATAATATTTAAAAGCGTGCGTCGAATTTACATCGGAAAAAAACAGATGAAAGAATGCAGTTCAGAGAATCTTTCATTCTTTCCATTTTCTTCTCTAAATCATGCACAAAGTGGAATTTGATGATCGAGAAACGGTCACAACCATTTAAAATAATTATATAATTGTAATAGAGAGATATGTATTAAACAAATGAATAAACTTTGATTATACAGATTATAAATCCAATATTGAATTACATAACCTTAATGTGAATAAACAATTCATTTTATTAAATAAAATGGAAATTTATTCTTCATTTAGTTTAATATTGTGAAGAAAACAATCATTAATTAATTCATCATTTTGAAATATAAAAGTCAGTGAACAATTTATTTCTACTGGAACATTAAAATAAGTTTTACTTTATATTCTCATGAAAGTTTGAATTAATAATAATATTTTAAACTAATTTCAGAAAAAATTAGAACCTATTTACATATAATTTTAAAATCTTAATTTAGATACTCATTTCACAACATCAAAAACATTGACAACAATTGTATAATTGAAATAGAGATAACCTAAATATGAATATACTTTTATTATACAAATTATAACCAATATTCAATTGAATAACCTCAAAGTAAATAATCAATTTATGTCATTGATCGAAACAAATGAAAATTCAAACTTTATGTAATTTTATATTGTGAAAAAATGAATCAGCCAATAATTAATCAATCAGTTAACAGAATAAGAAGCATTTAACAGTTATTTTCATTGAAACATTCAGATAATTTTCACTTTACATGCATATTGGTGAAAATATAGTGCTATCCTATAGATGAAAACTCGTAATTTCATGGAGGAAGAATTTCTGTTAGCTATAGTAAGTCATAGGGTGACCTCTATATATTAAAATTAAAACTAACAGAATTAAAGAAGTAGATTTCTCATTTTATCGATCGCCGATAATTATTTCAATTTATTTATTTTTACTATTACTTTCAATGTAAGATATTATATCTTTGCTTGTTATGACTGTCTTTTTCAATACACGGCATAAAATAAAATGTATCTCAGTAATTTTTCTATATTTTTAATCCAGGCGCAGATGTTCTTTATCTGGATATATGCGCGTTATATTTTCGTCACGAAGAAATAGTATACTATTCCTTCTTGACTATAGTCTACTCGATGAGATTAGATGAATGACGATGTAGTCTCAGACGCTACCGCAGTGATGTATTATAATGCTTGGAAAAATATAAAGTGAAAATTAATTGAATTTTTCAATGAAGGTTATAATTCAATGCTTCTTATTTTCTGACCTGTTTGAATAATTATTTTTTAAAAGTCTTTGTCATGTTTTTAAATAACTGTATATGAATTAAATTTTCAAAATGATATGTACCTATATATTAAAAATTTTTTTAAAATTATTTTTAAAGCTTACTATTGAATTAAAGGTATGGAAATTCAATTTAATATATATATATATATATATATATATATATATA
>CAKNXH010050240.1:0-21337 GCA_932178445.1 Andricus quercusramuli
TCAGCGCGCAACCCGTTTTTTATAAAAAATTGCAGAGCCCAAAATTTAGGACTTACGGCCCTCAAAAGCCCTAAATGAGACCATAATTATAGAATAGTTTTGAATTTAATTTTTAAAAAAGGCGGTGCTAGCTTCAGAGAAGTCTGAAGAATCACACAGTCTCTCAAGTTTCCATCAATGACTGAACGCAGTGGCTCCCAAAATGGATATCTAGGTGTTGCACAGTGGGGAAAAAGTACATTTTTTGGTTCAAAATACGATTCCTGCTGAATCTGTGGACCGATTTAGATATTTTTTTTCTAGAAACAAGTTGAGAGAATTCCGCCGAGAATAATTGTCGAGGCCGATTTCTGAAAAAGATCTCCAGTTTTTTATAAATAAACAAATATATGGTAAGAAATGACAATTTTTTTAGTTTAGTCCTCTGGCTTCTTAGAAATAGAGTACAAAATTTTGCAATCAACTCAATTTGATAGTTCAACATTACTAGAAGATTATTCAATAGAGAGCAAAGAACAAAAAAAATTTGTTAATAAACAAATAATTTGTTAAAAGTTCATTTTTGCGATTTTCATTATTTTCATATTATCTTTCCTCATATTGTAAGTAATTCGTCGCATAACATCACTATGATGGAAAAATTTCGTATATAAATAATAAGTAACAATAATATAAACAAATTTCATTGGAAAATGTGCACTTTGGGTATGTTTTGAAGAAAAACACCCTTTTTTCGGTCCGTACCAACTGAATAAAAAATTCCTCACTTGCCTCAATTTGCCAGAGCAACGATACTAAAAGTTAATTCGAGATGACATATTTTTCCCGAAATTTAAAATTCCTGAATATGAAAATTTCCCGAAAAAAAAATTTCCGAATTGAAAAATTACCGAATATATATAATTCCCGAAATTTATAATTCCCGAAAGGAAATAGAAATATAGAATTTAAAAATTCCCGAATTTAAAAATTCCCGAATTTGAAAATTCCCGAAATTTAAAATTCCCGAAAGGAAATAGAAATACAGAATTTGAAAATTCCCGAATTTAAAAATTCCCGAATTTAAAAATTCCCGAATTTAAAAATTCCCGAAACTGAAAATTACCGAAACTGTAAAATTTCAGAAATTTAAAATTCCCGAAAATATCAATTTCGGGAATTTTGAATTGCAGACATTATAAAATTCCCAAAATAAAAAATTCCCGAAATACAAAATTCCCGAAAAGTGGGAAAATTATATTATGTTTGTTTGTCATAATGAGATTTTATTCAGAGATATTTGAATTAAAAAGAATGTGTTTTTCAAATCTGAAAAGGCATACTATAGTAAGTTATATATTTTTAAGGCCACGTGAGGAGTGGGTCAGGTAACTGGATTCCTACCTCACCGACACCTTTTTCAATTGTCAACTTATTTTCACACGAATAGCCACATCGAGATGAAATTTTGAGATAATAAATAAGAAGTACTAAGAAAGTACTAAAAAAAAATTTCTCATGATTATTACAATTTAGGACCAGAGCCGCCTTTCTTAGTGCTTCTTATTTCTTATCCCAAAATTACAACTCGATGTGCCTCTTCGCGTGAAAATAAATTACAAATAAATTGACAATTAGAGAAAGTGTCGGTAAGTTAGGAGTCCGATCACGTGTCCCACTCGTCACATGGCCTTAATGACGAAAATTTTCCAACGAAAAAAATTCAAAACAGTACATGGTTTACAGGTCTCTCATTGTATTTTTGTATTTTTTATTGACTTTATCGTTTTTATGTTCTAAATGTTTTGAAGATTAGTGTATCAAATTTTTGTTATATTCAAAATTACCCCCTATTTTATTAATAGAATTGTAAATGATTTAATGACAGTCTTTTAATTCATTTTGAAGGAATATAATAATTTTTTCTTCACTTTTCTGTAATAATTATATTTTTTCATTTAATTATTGTATTTGTCTGCTCAGTGGGTTCCTGTCACCACTACGCAGCGCGTCCTCGGGTTACGGATAGAGGAACGGCCCGTTAGGCTGAACAGCCCCTCTGGTTAGCTGCGAATATAAGAATAAGCAACCGCGGACAGCCGATAGGAACCAGTCGTGGGTGTGGTGAGCCCAGCCTAAGATGTTGGCCTAGCACTGCCTAGCACTAGTAGAAAACACGATGACCAAGGCTTGGGAGGACCCACCCATTCACGTTCATACGCAATGGGTGGGTCCTGGCAGGCCGTGGTACAGCGTGTATCCACCTAGAAACACTATCCGAACCGAAACAAAAAATCTTGTAAGGGAAAAATCGTGCTGCCCAATGGACACCGCGGCAATGACACTGCCCGCAAGGGATGTGTGGAATGATTCGCCTGTATAGGGTTAAAGGAGTATTGATGCCAGTAGGCGCGCTGCCTTGCAGGGGGACGTGAGGATACGAGGATGAAACTGTAATGTGTCTGACGACAAGTTGACATGGTCGGAAAGCTCCCATACTTAGACCTAGGGAGGTATGGGGGTTATTACTCCTGGGACAGTGGACTCACCTACGATCGGAATAGGATCCGAACGTACGGATTATCTTGAAACTACCATGGCTAACTTTTAAAAACAAAAAACTACAGTTAAAGATCTAAGGGTGGGAACTCTGAACGCGCGTAGTCTAAATACTGGCGGATTTAGCGAACTCATTGGGATAGCAAATAAATACAAAACTGACTTAATAGCACTCCAAGAAACCTGCTGGCCGGGCGATTTCGCGTCAATTTCTAAGGATAACTATACTTTTCACTATGGGGGAGCTAAGAAGTGGAGACTGGGGACCGGTTTTCTTATTAATAAATGAATCTCGCAAGCGGTTATCGACATGCAATTCATTAACGATCGGTTATCATACATTGCACTGAAGGGTATTTTCAGCAAACAGGTATTAATCAATGTGCACTGCCCCACCGAGGACAAAGACGATGACACTAAAGATCTCTTTTACGAAACAATCAAGCAGGTTTTTGACAAGTTCTCAACTATTGACGCAAAAATAGTATTGGGAGATTTCAACGCGAAAATTGGAAAAGAACCGATGTATAGGCCTACAATAGGATCAGAAAATTTGCATGATGTCAGTAACGACAATGGAACTAGAGTAATAAACTTTGCAGCGTCAAAGAACCTCGTTGTCGAAAGCACATACTTCAAGCATAAAATATACATAATGCCGCCTGGAGATCACCAGATGGTAACACTCACAATCAGATTGATCACGTTCTAATTGACAGAAGACCTCATACAAACATTCTCGATATAAGATCGTATAGGGGAGCGGATTTAAATTCAGACCATTTCCTCGTGATAGTAAAAATAAGATCTAGGCTAGCGATAACTAAGAAAACAAGCCGCACAGAGCCAACAGTTCGTTTCAATATAGATAAGTTCAAAACAGCAACAGAAACATTAAATTATCAAGTTGAGATTTCTAACAGCTTTGACGCTCTCCAAGAACAGAGAGAAGATAACAATAATTGCGAGGAGGATCCCGAAACCCTGTAGAGCAATATAAAAAAGGCGGTAAAGACAGCCGCGAAACTTACGATAGGTTTAAAGAAAGTAACAAAAAGCAAACCATGGTTTGACGAAGAGTGCAAACTCGGGTCTGAAAAACGTCGGAAGGCCAGTCTAATTAGTTTACGGAATAAGTCTGATCAAACACATAAGAAGTATCTCGAGATTAGTTAAAGTACAAATAGGCTCTATAGATCCAAGAAAAGGGAGTGGGACAAGAATAAAATACTGGCAATAGAAACGCATAATAAACAGTATAACCCGCGCGAGATGTACAGGGGAATCAATTTTATAAGGAAAGGCTTTCAGAATAGAACGGAAGTAATGAGGGACGAAAATGGCAATCTAGTAGCCGTTGCGACAGTGAGACTGAATTTATGGAAAGACTATTTTGATAAACTATTAAATGTACGCGAAGCCCCCGTTAAAGGTAATCTCGACGAAATCCACACTGCTGATCTATTAATTAATGATCCTGCTGATATAGAAATAAAAATGGCTATAAAGAAGTTGAAAAATAACAAAGCCGCGGGCATCGACGACCTACCGTCAGAACTGATAAAAAATGGAGGCCCTTGCCTCGCAAGACAAATTATTAAATTAATACGCACAGTTAGGAAAACAGAACGCATGCCGGAAGAATGGAATACCTCTATCGTTATACCCATCTTTAAAAAAGGCGATAAAACCGACTGTAACAATTATCGGGGAATTTCACTTGTACCTTCGTGCTAAAAGATCCTGTATAATGTAATCCTAAGTAGACTGACTCCTTTCGCCGAGGAAATCATTGGGGATTACCAGTGTGGATTCCGCCGAAACCGATCTACAAGCGATCAAATGTTTACAATTAGGCAACTGCTAGAAAAAAAAGGGAATTTAAAGAAGTAGTGCATCAGCTATTTATCGATTTCAAAAAAGCTTATGACTTTATTATACGCGCACCAATGTACTGGATCCTAGAGTTCTTGGGTGTACCAAGAAAATTGGTTAGACTTATCGAAATTTGCTTAAGCGGCAGTAGGGGTAGATTACGCGTAAACGGTTTTAGAATACGTGGTTAGGCAAGTGCAGGCGAACCCGACCGGTGCTACCCTCAATGGGATAATACAAATTCTTGGATATGCGGATGATCTCAACTTACTAGGGAATGATAAAGAAACGGTAGCTAAAAATGCAGAAATCTTGATCACAAAAGCCAAAGATATTGGCTTGGAAACTAGCGAATCGAAGACAAAATATATGACCGTCGCCAGATCCGAACAAAGTAATCAAGACGGGGATCTTATGGCCGGAAATATGAAATTCGAAAGGGTTAGCGAGTTTAAATACCTCGGGTCTATTGTAAATAGCGAAAATAAGATTAAAACGGAAATGAACGCGCGGCTGCACGCTGGCAATGGATGCTATTATGCAGCAAACACATTATTGAAATCGCGATTGCTATCTAGAAACATCAAAGTAAGAATCTACAAAACAATAATAATGCCGGTCGTCATGTACGGGTGCGAAACGTGGGCGCTGCCGGAAGGAGAAGAGAATAGGTTTAGAGTTCTTGAGAATAAAGTACTTAGAAGAATCTATGGTCCAAAAAGGGACGAAGAGACCGGCGAATGGAGAAAACTGGATAATGATGAGCTGCATGCTCTCTACGGGTCAGCAAATATTAATAGAGTAATGAAAGCGCGTAAACTAAGATGGGCGGGGCATGTAGCAAGAATGAGAAATGAAAGAACAGTGGCGCAAGTTTTAAGAGGGAGACCGATTGGTAAGAGACCCTTAGGCAGACCGAGAAACAGATGGGAGAAAAATGATGAGGCAATGAACTTTCGAGTTCGAACTGCTAATCTATAATAATAATAATAATTATTATTGTATTTGTAACTGGAACACCGTTTTTCAAATTATCATATAAAAATGTGAAACAAGTAAGACAAAACCATTATTTTCTGCAAAAATGAATTTAGTAATTTTTACTGAATGGCTTACAAATATGCTAATGTAAGAGAAAATAATTCTACACGTACCAAAATGCAAAACCTTCATTTTCAAAACATTCATGAAAAAAATGTTAATCAAAAAGGCAAATCTGAAATCAGGGACCTCTAAATTGTATCTGACTTATTTTTGTTTACGAATTGTAAAAGCTTCGCAAATTATCTGGAATCATTATTGACATTTATTATAAATTTACCTTGGGAATTAGCCATAACTGTTTTTTGGCAAATATCGTCTATTTTGTGAATGATTTATAATTTTTAAATCGTTTGAAGTTTTAATTCATGACAATACCTGCTTACAGAATTAACGACAGCCCTTCATATTGGGCTTATTCAACGTGTTTTGTAGCGCCAAATAAAAAAATTAATGCACCTTATTTCAAAAATTTATATTTCTGCTCCTTAATTGTCGCTAAGTGCTAGGTTAGTTTACAGAAGAAAAAATGAACTTTAGATATTACAGAAATTCAGATATTTCCCTAGTGTTCAAACCTGTTTTCATATTCTTACGTCATTATTGTAGATAAAAAAATCATTTTCGTAAATATTCTATATTTGGATAATGCAGATACGGGATTCAGAAGATGCATTGTTTTTTGCCATCGCTTAATAAAATGTTCTCAAATCGCTAGTAGGCAATAATTTTACGTACATATCAATATTATTCAGCTACATATTTATTTACCCGTTTCCGCATCACTCATGGAGTAGAGTACTTGGCGCGTTTTTTTAATAGTGGTATCCCCTGTAGGCCTAGTCCACCTTTTTTAAATTTTCATTTTTAGATTTTACAATCAAATTTTAAACAGTACAGCTAGAATCAACCAAATTTTTATCTTTATAAATCAAAGTATACATACCATTTCTCTTTGAAAATGGATGAATACACGTTTATATTATACCAAAAAGAAAAATGAGCCCTAAGTGAAATCATGAAGGTAATTTTACGAGGAGATATTGCAAAAAAAGTGAAAATGTCGGTATTCTTCTAAAATAATCGATGAAGAGATATCCAATGTTTTTCGCTGCTCTTTGGCTGATTTAAATGGTAAAATTACTTTCAATTTTTGAACATCACAAAAATTCTACAATGTCTTTCCTTATTTTTGCCTAAGTTGTCTATTAGAATCAGAAAATTGTGAAAATATAAACATGTTTTACAATTTTCTCATTTCAAGTTTCAGTTTAGACAGAAATGTGTAAACAAATTGAACACTTTTTTATACATACAAATTTCATGGAAATTTACCTTTCACATTAACAGACAAACATTTAAATTTTTTGAATATCTTTAGAGATGTGGATTTTAAAGTAAAATATTGCAATTCTCACGATTAGCAATATCTCCTTATAAAATGAGATAACTGACTTCGTTTAGGGCTGATTTTTTAACCAACTTCTATACTTTCGGGTATTTTTTTTCAAAAAAATCATATTTATTTTACAAATTTTAGGAGTATTCTAGCAAATGTCAGAAAGCTGCTGAATGCATACTCCTGGCTGATACTGTATATTAGAGTGAACCATAAAACCCGTTTTTTTGAGTAGCAGATTTTAATCGTTGGTAAAAGTTGTATTTTACCAATAGTAACAAGCCCTCAAATTTTTTCTTTGATCGGATTCTATCTTCTCTTCTGTATATGAGTTTGAAAATTAAAAATTTGGAATATTTAAAAAAGTTTCTCATTGGCTAACAATTTATGTTGAATTTTTCTTAGGTATAGTCTTTGGTAGTGAAGAATAATGTAAAAGTAGAAAATATAAAATTGTGTTCAAATTATAACTTTTTTGAAATGTACAAAAAAAGAGTTTCTTTGATTGTGTTTACTGCACATTAAAAAAATGTGCAGATGACATAATTCAAAAAACATTGTTTTTTTGCACATATTAAGAAAATTCTAAGTTGGGCATAAATTTTGTTTTTCAAGTTATAATTTCATATTACGATTCACTGCCAAAAGTTTTCATTTTGAGAATTTAGCACATTTTATTGGCCCATAGGAATTTTTTTTAATTATATCCAAATTTGAATTTTCAAATCCATACACAGAACAGCAGATGTTATCCACTGGAGTTGAAATTTTTTGGGTTTACTACTATTGTGCAAATACAACTTCAAAACACCGCTTCAATATCCGCTACTCGATACAAATTTCTTTTTGGCCCACTTTACTGTAGCTTTAAATTCTCGTTTTTTAACAATTATGTCCATGTATCTGAAACATGTTTCTCTATTTTTTGACAAATTTAAAAGGAAAATTTACATCCAACTTTTAACAATACAAATATTCCAGAATTTCTTTTCTCATTTTTGCCTGAATTGAAATTTACAATGAGAAAATTGTGAAATTTCAAACAACATTTACTATTTCCTCATTCTAATTTCTCAGTTGAGGCAGAAATTAGGAAATAAACTGTAAAATTTTTGTCAGGAAGAAAAATTTCATGGAAATTTACCTCTCACATTAGCCTACAGTGAATTTCGTTGGAATATCTTGTGAGATGTTGCTATTGAAATAAAATATTGTAATTTCCACGATTGGCTAACTACTGACTTCTTTTTGTGCAGATTTTTGTAGAATTTATATATTTTCAGGTATTTCAAAAAATCCTATTTCTTTTACAAATATTGCGAGCATCTTAGCAAATGGTCAGAAAATAGCTGTTTTAATACTCCTGGGTGGTACTGTATACTTAAAGCCTTGTTTTTAAAAATATTTGCATGCATCTGAATCATCCTTGTCTATTTTCTGCATTTCTACTAATGTTATAACACTTGCGACTTTTCCCTACAAGTGTGTCACGTCCCGCGACTTTTATAATAATAATATATAATTATAAACAATATATTATTATTACATAACATTCATATTCAATAGTTTATGACTATATATCATTTATATTCAATTGATTATAACTACATAACATTTATATTAACTAATGAAACAACACATCAACAATCAAAAACACATAAATTAATCAACAAGGCAACCAGAAAAGCAAGCTGCATTTTGTTTCCCATACGCTTACAAAATGTTGGTTCCTATAGCACTTACATAGCACAGTAAACGAAAATAAGCGATACACATAAAAATCTCGCCTATCCAACACAAGAAATGGGCACATATTAATCAAAGGACCATAAATTAATCAGCGAAGCAACCATGAGAACTAGCCACATCTTCAATACTATACACCTTCAAATGCTGGTACCTACAGCACATATACAGTACATTAAACTAAAATGAGCGGGCTACATAAATTTGGAGAACCAACACAGCCATAAAACACACATTAATTGAAGAGCTATAAATTAATCAGCAAGCCAACCTTATGAACAGACCAGATTCTCAACCCTATACGTTTACAAAATGCTGGTACCTATACTACTCATCTACATGATTTAAGCATCTTGACCTACTTATGCCTATGCAAGGGACACCAGCATCTTCGATACAAAAGCAATAAATATCTCAATCAAGGTGACAGTTGTAGGAGGGTGAACCTCTGACAAAGAAGACACGCAAACCTTATGCCCCTCTACATAATAGAATATCTCAGCCTTTGTCATCTAGGAAGGGATACCATATATTTGGTAACTGCCCCATTCTCCATATTTGGGCACATTACGATTCCTCATCACTGATTGGCTATCCTATCAATTAACCCTTTGGACTAGGAAGGGATATGGTGCATCCTAGCTACTGCGACACTCTCCGTATATGGGCATACATAAAAATCTCGATGCCCATTGGATAATTAAATCCCTACCACTCATTTACACACTTAATTATCAACGATGATTGGAACCATGATGAATCCCTACTTCTAATACCACTCACCCCTAAGGGAATCTTAGGAAGGATCTCATGAATAAATACAGCAGATTTGGAAGCAGAAAGTCAGTTTAGGGACTTTAACCAGTCTGCCCGATTTAGGAAGTTCAACCAGTCTACATAGTTTAGACTCTCCACCATTAAAGAACCACACCCAGTACTACAATCAAATTCGTCGAAACCCTAAACTCCGGTCCCAAATACTCGGGCCGTCAACTTTTTCTTAAAATCTAACTTCTGTGCGGGAGCGTCAGATCGAAACACAATACACCACCTGCAACAAAGAACGAGGGAGGCCCAGATCCACTGACCTGGTCAGCGTAGCCTCCATTCTTGTATTCTCACCCCCTACGGGTCCCACACAGAGCTCCGGCAAGAGGGTGCAACACATCAACCACAAATAAGTAAGTAGTAAATTATCTCGCTTTCTCGTTTTCATTTCTCTTACTCTATCGTTTGTTTAACTAGTCATCCCTGTTCAAGGTGGACTAAAACTAAACGAGAAGAGGCAAGTCAAAACAAGAGTACTCCAGCTGCATTAATCTAAAATCAACCTTTTTGTACTTTGTCTCAGTGAAATTGCTATTGTTGGAATAAACTTCAATTAATTTATATTCAAATCCTATGAATTTATTTCTGTGGACCGTAGTTATCCTCATCCCAGTTTTTTAATTAATATTAAAATCTAAAACGAGGAACCATCTTTTATTCAATAAAATATAAGGTAAGTTATGTTAATTAAGACGTAACAAGTGGGTGACGAAAATTTTCCAAAAATATAATATTATTAAATTTTTTATGTGTTTAGTAACAGTCAACGGCGATACCACGCTGAAAACACCAGTTCCCGTTAGATCACTGAAGTTAAGCAGTGTTGGGCGCGGTTAGTACTTGGATGGGTGACCGTACGGGAATACTACGTGTTGTTCACCCGTCGTGGGTGTGGTGGGCCCACACTGGTAGTATTTATCCACCTAGAAACACTACCCGAATCGGGTAGTGAGGCAATGAACTTTCGAGTTCGAAATGCTAATCAATTTTTTTTTTATTTAGTAACAGTTTTTCTTCATCTGATATACGTATTTTTTCTAATATTATTTAACCAGGCAAATATATTTTTGAATTCTTGATGAATATCAAAGTATTTTTGAAGACCATGCTAAAATATGAATAAAGATGCTTGATTGTACTTTTCTAGAAACAATCAATTTCTCTAAAATATTTACAATATTTTAGACAAAATTGTATTGTTTGAAAAAAAAAAAATAATTATGGCCGATTTTATTAATTTTTTCAAGACAATTTCCAATAAAACAGAAGTGAAACGTACTTTTTATTACAACTTTTTCAAGGGAACACCTTTGCCGTTTTTACTTTTTTCGTATCTCGTTTCCTTCTTGCAAAAAAGCTAATTTTTATTTCTTTGAAGAAATCATATTTCATATTCTTTAAGATGCGGGCTCAATATAAAAACTTATGGAATATATTTTACAGGAAAAAGAAAAAATCCACAAAAATATTGCGAAATGATTCGAAGATAGATTGGTTTCATACGGACACAGCAAAATGGTATAACTATCAGTATCACACAATGTATCACAATACTCAAAAAAATTCTATTTATCGCTATTTAAATACGTTGTTCTTCGAATGATTTTACGCGACTCGTATTCTTGAAAGTTTCATCACTAATTTTACTTTTCTTATCTTCTAATCTTCACTTACCTTCTCTTATTTACATCCCTCATATTTTCCAAACATACAATAAAGTTCCCTTTACAAACAACTTCTACACACGTAACAACGACGACAACAATAACACTATCATAGGAGGTAAAGCAGAACTTCTATTTTTCTCGTACTTTTATCACTATCTCTGCCATTATACACTCAATACTTCTTCATTTTAACAATGTACACTCATCACTGAATTACTTTCTATTTCACGACATAGTTAAAGTATGCAACCATCTTGTAGCAAAAAACTGTAATCTTGAATGAAATAATTATTTTTGGCCAAAAAATAATTCTGTATTAGTAACGTAATTTCCAAATCATATTCGCAAACTAAAATTATTCCTTGCCCCTTATTTTTGAAAAAAAAACAACCTGCTAATTGTATGAGATGCAATAAAGCGCCATTTAAGAAGATCATTTTTCTGTATAATATCAGTTTACAGAAAGATAGAAAATTTTTTCCAGCGAAATTTTCATCGCCTTTGATATTTTGAGCTTGAACTTTTCCGAAGATAAATTTTACGAAAAGGTGTCAACGTTATTTTCGAATATAGTTCTTTCCTATATCTCTTAAAATAAGGGTTTTAATGACACTGTTCCAATATATATTTTTTCTTCATGTATTTGAAAACAAAAGAAAGAAAACTGAAAAAATATCCGGGGTTTCGCGTGACCCTTGGGTAAATGAAATTTTGAAAGACAAACCCTTGTAGTGAGAAAATTATTATTTTTACGGCAAATGTTTATTTTCCGAAATGGACAAATTTACGGATAGCAGACGACAGCATCTGAAGAGCAAGAACTGTTTGAAAATTTATTTTTTACGCACAATTCTTACATCGAAGAAGCATTTTTGGGTGTTTCGTTCTATCCCAAGACCCGCGCCTTGATGACGGTGAACCTACATTTCACGAAAAACATTACGCAACAAACCAAAATCCAGAGAAATTTGACAAGTCCTGTGTGTGAAGACCATGAGATTGAAGTTTTAAGAGTGTCAATTTTCTTCGGTTTTTGTTCCCTTTCGCGACGTATTTCGTGAAATTTATGTTCACCACCATCAAGTCGTGGGTTTTGGGATAGAAGGAGACACTCGAGAATGATTTTTCTGTGTCAGGATTCTGCATGAAAAAAAGTGAATTCTCAAACGGTTCTCGTCGTTTTGATGATGTTGTCTGCTATTCGTAGATTTCTACCTTTCGGAAAATGAACTTTGTCCGCCAACATATTGCTTTCATCATCATAATGGTTTGTCTTGCAAAATTTTATCGATTCGATAATCACGCAAGAACCAGGCATGAGATTAAGTGTGGGATACCGAACATTCCCTCTGTCTCATCTCGTCATAAGACGACGACAGCACTGACCCTTGTGAACTATACACGATGCTGCCTACTGTGTTGTTAGTAGAGTGACAGCATCCTGAGAAGCTTGTTGCAAAGCAACAATGAAGAGATGTTCCTTTTGGAGCTACACTGTGGTCTGGTGCAGGATTTTGACCAGTGAGAACCGATCCAAATATCGTCTGTTCTGTGATCGATGCATCTTCTCCTCCTTTTCTTAATCCGTCCTGGATGATGAACGAGTAGACCTCTATTCATAGCAAGAGGTCAGCTGAATCAGTCCCATTCGTTAAGTCATCAGGCAGAACTAAGTTTCCTATATGAGACCATTCAGAGTTAAGGATGGTCACAGCTACACTCTAGTTGGTATCTTTTCTAGCGATGGGAATATTAACCTTGAAGTTTATTTCCGGGCTCATTCGTTACGTCAGAATAACTCATGTCCGTCTTAAGGAGTTCCTAATACGCAAGTTCCTAGGGTAGGGCAGCCGAACACAACCGTCTTGATGACGAAGTTGGAGCTTCCTCGCCAAGGCGTCAGAGGTAACAGAGATATTTGAGCACAGATCAATCAAAGCTTGAACCTGATATTTTTGCCCTGTCCAGAAAGTTACATAGCCCAACGCTATGGCATGGAAAGCAACGTCATCAATATGAAAGCAAAGAGTTATTCCACCATGTGTCCTGTTAAACAAGCATTGCTGTTAAAAGTTGTTGATATCGCATTATGCACCATAGCAGATTGTTGTTGTTATATAGGTCCATCAAGTATAGAGTGATGCTTCCCTGAACACTCATGACATTTTTTTGTTGATGGACAAGCCGATACTCGTTGTTGACCTAAGCAGCTGAAGCAAAGTTGTGTAAGTTTGACAAATTCTAGGCGCTAATCTGATTTCTTCTTCAAATCCTCACACTGGAACAAGAAGTTTGGTTCTGAACAGAAGAAACAAACATTGGGTCTGTCAATATTGGCATTATGAGACTTGAAACCTGGTGGTATTTCTCACTTTGAGGAATGAGAATCCTTTGGCGGTGGAGCCACCTTAAGAGCTTTTACAATCCTCAACCTGTCGTAGAGGAATTTCTTGAGGGTTTCGATGGTCGCTGGTGCGTCTCTTACAGATGCAGTTTCCTTATAAGGCCTAATGTTTCTGCATACAACCGTTAATTCATTGTTCGCCACCACAGCGCTATCGTTTAAGTTCATATACTCTACAAGACTGGCGGATTTTCACTAAAAGACCATAGTGACAATGTTCCAATATCTCATTATAAAATTTTTCATTTGCTCATTGCAACTTTCTTTCACTTAATATACTTTTTCGTTAATAATATTTAACTATGCGAATATTCTTCGACTTCAATTCCATTCTACAGTTTTGTTGCTGTGCCAAAATATGTGTCAAGTCGTTTATATTTTTTTATAATAAAATTTTCCAAAATTTTGTGAACAAACTTTTTCAACACATTACATTCAATACAAAATTTGATTCTTTTATGAAAAATACAATTATGGTCGACTGTACTTAACGTTCAGCGAAAATTTGCTACAAAAACGAATTCTTATTTTTTCTGTAGAGAAATAATATATACTTTCTATTCTTCAAGACGCGGACACCATATAAACTTTCTAAGATCTGTGAACATGATTCACCCATAAATTCTACTGAATCCTATTTATCACTGTTTATTTTCACTTTTTTTTGGCCTCTAATTATATTCTTTTTCTTCTACCTTTTTTTCTCATTTGCTCTTACAACCATCGCAATTACGCCTCATACAAAATACTTCCCTCTACAAGCAACTACTGCACGAAAAAAGCAACAACAATCACAATAACACTATAATCGATGGGGTTATATGACATTTATTCTTCACGCACTTTAATAATTTTTTCTGTTATTACAAACTCTTTACTTCTTCCTCACTACACTATACACACATCAATAATTTGCTCTGAACCTGACGGCACCCTGTATAAAAATGAGTAAAATCTTAAACTTTTTATTGTCCGAAACGAGGAGACAATATAAACTTTCTAATACTTGTGAAAATGACTCACCCTTAAAGTAAACCGAATCTTATTTATCACTGTTTATTTCCACCTTTTTATGGCCTCTAATCATATTCTTTTTCTTCTACCTTTTTTCTCATTTGCTCTTACAACCATCGCAATTACACCTCATACAAGATACTTCCCTTTACAAGCAACTACTGCACAAAAAAATCAACCACAATAACATTATCATCGATGGGTAATATGACTTCTATTCCTCACAAACTTTAATACTTTTTTCTGTTATTACAAACTCTTCACTTCTTCTTCACTACACTATACACACATCAATAAATTGCTGTGAACCCAACGGCACGCTGTATAAAGATTAGTGAACTATACAAAAATTACCAATTGCAAATATGTGTTCTTTTTGGAAGGAAAACTTTTTTAAATTATCTGCAAAAAAATGTCTCCACTCAAAAAATCACAAATGATTACAATTTCGCTTCGGAAAATTTTCAATAATTTTGTGTACATATATTATGCTGCAAAATAATTTTGTTAATCGATGTTGCATTTGCGTCTCATAAAGTAAGGAGATTGTTCTTGTATCAATTTGTACTATTCACAAAATGGCCGAGTACCAAGACAATATTTGTTTCTGTTACACCATCTTCTCCACGATCTCGCTCCATTCCGTCTTCTTTTCATTTCCATACCGCAAGTTTTAATTCATACCAGTCATACGCAAGCGCAAGTGCGAGTGACAGCCTTTATACTGTTACAGTCATCCGGATGATTCTTCTTGCCAATTATCCGACCTGATGGCGCTAGTCGTACTATTTGATTCATGTCCTCTTCTTCCTCAAGCGCAAGAAAGTAGAACGAGATGCCATAAGTGTGACAAAGTCCTTACCACATTCCCTTTGTAAAGTTTCCAGAAAAAGATCAGGTTGTACACGGTAGACATGGACAGAAAGTGACAGGTTTCCATACATCTATTATGCATATCATTTTGTATAATGAATTTCATTCTAATAAAGAAGTGGTCTAGTCTGGCATTTTCTTGAAGTAGACTAGTCAAATTCTCACTTTTGTTCTCACCTTGTTATTATTTTCTTTCATGTTTTCATAACAGTAAGATAAAACACATACAAAAGAGAAACTGGATGTGCGAGAACTTGTAGCATCCCACTTGCACACACGCTTCCCTATGACTACCTTAAAATTCACCTTACAATATATGTTTTTTTAACCACTTAAATGTACACAAAATGACATATCGATTTGGAAATTCGAGAATTCAAATAAAAATGAAAACTAATAAACGTTGAAATGGTCCTAGATTTTTACAATTAGAAAAAAGTTCATTTTGGAAAAACAATTGTTCTGTATGTCTGAAAATGTATGACCACAGAAACGCTTTCCAGACCATTTTATTTTATTTTACACATTTTCAACTAAAGATCTTATTTCGTGTAGACGAGGGCTATTCCAAAAGAAAATTTCAGTAAAGTAGAAACCGGGTAAGTTCGATATGCCATGAAGTACCTGCGCTTCTGTAACTATTTTACTTTCGCACCTTAAAGTCATTTTTTCACATATCACTTTCTTCAGTCAACTTTTCATTCACAAAAACCACATCAAGAATATTTTCGCGTACGTTTTTGTGTTCTTCTTTCTAACAACCCACGATAACTGAACTCACATTTATCGTTTTAGGCTTGAAAACATTTTATTTTATTTTTAAACCATGCAAGATACGATAAAAAGTAAACATGCAAAAGTGTTCGTCTGAAACTTATTTACAAAAGTTCCTTTAACCATTTATTTATGAAGTTTGACTGAACGATCGTTTTAAGCATGGGTGATGCCATTTAACAATCCAAAATTCAAATTTATGCATTAAAAGAGCAAAAAACAATAAAAAGTAAAATAACCGAAAGTTTGGGTACATTTCCTTAAACCGTCTGAAAAGGCATACTTAACTTTAAGGACGAATATCTTTGCAGAAACTGAATATGCGACTTCACAAGTAGAATCATTCCAAATATTTGAAAATTTCGCGTCGATTTGCCTACGACGAAATTATTTTCATGATTGTGTCAAAAAGGATATAGGATCGAAGTCAAATGTTTTCTTGATTTTTTTAGCACAAAGAACATTTTCAAATCAGGAACACGATTTAATATTATGTTATTCTTGGGTATGTTTATAAAATATTTACTCGTGCAATAGAAATTTTTGTGAGCTACAAGTCCGAGATTCGTAGTTGACCTCGATTTGCTATATAGTGCAACAACATATTTTATTAGATATACTGTAGAATATTAAGCAATCTGACGTTACATATTATAAGAAATGAAGATTAACGCCGAATTTTGGACTTTTGGCTCCCAAAAAGTGAACATTGCACCAGTGAATAATTTGTACAAATACTTATCAATTATATAATATTTGATCGTTCTTTTGATTTAGATTTAAAGACTACGATTACTTTTCATTTTATGATTTTCGCAAATTTTGAGGAACACTTTACTAGATTTGGCAAAGACTTGAACTTAAGATTTAAAAATGTTCATTTTGATAAAAAAAAAATTCAATTTTCAAGTTTAATATTTTATGACTCGTTCATTAAAATAACTCAGGCATAGATGAATTCGACGCACGCTACATTTTAGACCTTTCGAATAATTTTACTTGCAAAGTCATAAATTTAGTTTCTGCACCGATATTTGTCTTGGAAGTGAAGTATGAATTTTCAATTGTTCAACTCTTGCCATTTAGAAGAAATAATTTTTCAATTATAATTTGAAGCTGTTTATAACATTCATCACAAATTTTTACAAAAAATTAAATTTTTCACAGATTGTAATTTTCATTCTTTTATTGTGAAAATATGAAGTTTAGTCTAAGAAAAAAGTATAGTGGGCCAATTTGTTATACTTTTGTAAACCGAAATTCTATTAATTATTGCGACCCGTGCCTATCTGCAGTTCAACGCTACTATACGTTACGTTTAATCAGTTGCATGGAAATATATGTTTTTTGAGAGTAACATTATGGTACTTTATTATTATTATATATTATCTAATTTATGGATAAATTTTGCAACACATTTTTTGCAAAAAACTTATCACCTCTCTAGGTAGGCTACGCAAATAATTTTTTCATAATAATCATCTTAAAAAACAAGGTTCAATCTTCAAGTCGAGCTATACTCAAAGTTTATAGAACGTCAGATTCGCACCCTATGTTGTTTTTAATAACTGGCCGAAAAGAATAATTTTCTAAACAACCTGACGTGATGGAGCAGCTCTTACACAATATTCGGATTCAGCGACCATAAAACTATATAGGTATGGTGATCTGGAATTTTATTTCATTCTTTATTTATGTTATTAACATATAATAATTAGTAAGTTTAATGGGCTGAGATACAGCTTTAGTTTAACCGCGGTTGTCTATCCTAGAAGCTTATCTCCAGACAGAACCTTCAGTTACGAGACTATGATATGAAAAAACGTAAGACATAATATACGCCCCCATAAAAGTTAACGGCTTAAGTATTTAGACCAACTGGTTAAAGATAACGGAGTATCTAGTTAGAGCCACTTACTAGAGTTAGCGAAGTAACATTCGAGCAGAGCAAGTAGTAACAAAATTTGGTTTTATATTTAGTTAGAAAATCAGTAGATCTACTACTATTAGGGTTAGCCCCGTTTAGTTATGGCAGCAACATAATGTCATTTTAAAATATATTTAAAAACGTATATGGCCAGATATGCGATCCAGATTTTGATAGTGACTACGGCATCAAATGACAGTAAGTATAATACTCTATATAAGCATGATTAAAATTATAATTAAACATGTGAGTAATATAAAAAAATAATTTCGTATTTTAAAATGTATGTCATTGCTTATTAGATATTTGGTACAATTGTTGAATATTATTAAATATTGTTAAATATTATCCTTCATATTTCTCGTCGTCCCACGTTCCCGGCTTTCGACTCTGAACCTTACTTATGGGCCGGCATTTCCATCTGCATATATATATATATATAGAACATACTCATATTGAGGTAAATCGAATACGATTTTCCCAAGAATAAAGCAGTCCATATTTATATGTATATGGATATCCCTCGTTGTCTCACGTTGTCCCACGTTGCCGGCTTTCGACTCTAAAACTTACTTTGTAGCCGGTATTTCCATTTACATATATATGTAGAACATACTCATATTAAGGTAAATCTAATGCGATTTTCCACAAAGGAAGCAGTCCATATGTAGGGGAGAGTGGGGCACAGAGGACTGGCGGGGCACAAGGGTTCGGCTTGATAATATTGTATTTTATGGCACCATCTCTTTGCTATAACCGGCATTACAACGTACAGTGACTATTTCAGTTTGTGTCAAGTCAGCACTCATGTCGAATCAACGCTCTCAGAAAAAAGTGAAAAAAAAAACGAAAATTGTGGGTAAGCTTATAAGAAAATTCCATACATATAGCCTTCTAATCATGTTTATCAGTGCTCCTCTTATTGAAATGTTAACTGAATGTATGTTAGGGTTCACTTAGCTTACTTTTTGCCGAAGTTGCGTCTCTGAAATTTTCAACGTATCAAGTGTAGGTAGGATTGTTTAGGAATTATATGCGGGGGCACAGAGGACCAGGTAGTGGTGGGGCAGACAGGACCGACACGACGCGACGCTGACGTGACTAACTCAAGATTGATAAAGGAAAAAAGAAAGCCTGCTTGAAAAAATTAATTTTTCCAAGACGCAGAAATGTTTTCTACGACAGTTACTCCAGGGAGAATGATAACGTTGAATGCGTCTATTTCCACGGAAGATTCCTCGAATCTAAAGCGAACGAAGGTTGGATTCAATGCAGAGATTGTAAAGGATGGGCACATGATGCTTGTGCTGCAGCTGACGAAGAAGATGACTTCATAACGTGTATGAATTGCTCTTGAACATTTTGTAAAGTTGCTTCATGAAAATCAACATTTTGTTTGGTTTAATTCGCCAAATCATTAAAAAATGATGCATATTTATAAACTCAAGACGTTAGGAATAACAACTGATAAGACCTATGTTTTCGAAATTCTGTTTTTGATGATTTCGAATGTCATAGCAACGATTTCTAATAATAAAATATGTTTACTTCTGAAAATTTATATCTTATATATGAATTACATATGAGGACCGACGTGGTCCTCTGTGCCCCGGGTAATGGGGCACAGAGGTCCAAAAATTTGTTCCTAAATTTGTCATTGTTATGTCCGAAATAAAAATAAAATGCCTACAAACAAAGCATTTATCGAAAGTAGATAGTTTTCGAAATCTGTACGCCAAATTTAAGTTTAAAGTATATGCTAGTTATAATTACATCGCAGAAAAAACGTTAAACGGTCCTCTGTGCCCCACTCTCCCCTATACGTATATGGATTTCCCTCGTTGTTCCACGTTGCTGGCTTTTGCCTCTGAAACTTACTTTGTGGCCGGTATGTCCGCAAAAGTATGTCATTGCTTATAAGATATTTGGTACTATTGTTGAATATTATTAAATATTGTTAAATATTATCCTTCATATCTCTCGTCGTCCCACGTAGCCGGCTTTTGACTGTAAAACTTACTTTTTGGCCGGTATTTCCATTTACATATATATAGAACATACTCATATTGAGGTAAATCGAATACGATTTTCTCACAAAGGAAGCAGTCCATATTTATATGTATATGGATATCCCACGTTGTCCCACGTTGTCCCACGTTGCCGGCTTTCGACTCTGAACCTAACTTATGGGCCGGCATTTCCATCTTCATATATATATAGAACATACTCATATTGAGGTAAATCGAATACGATTTTCCCAAAAATAAAGCAGTCCATATTTATATGTATATGGATATCCCTCGTTGTCCCACGTTGCCGGCTTTCGACTCTAAAACTCACTTTGTAGCCGGTATTTCCATTTACATATATATGTAGAACATACTCATATTGAGGTAAATCTAATGCGATTTTCCACAAAGGAAGCAGTCCATATTTATACGTATATGGATTTCCCTCGTTGTCCCACGTTGTCCCACGTTGCCGGCTTTTGCCTCTGAAACTTACTTTGTGGCCGGTATGTCCGCAAAAGTTAGCTTAGTAAATAGTTAGAGCAACTGGTTAAAGTTAACGAAGTACATGGTTAGAGTCACTTATTAGAGTTAGCGGAGTAACATTTGCTAAGAGCAAGTAGTAAAAAAATTTGGTTTTAAACGTAGTTAGGAAATCTGGAGATCTATTACTATTATGTTTGGCCCCGTTTGGTTGTGGGAGTAACATCATGTCACTTTAAAATACATTTAAAAACGTGTATGGCAAAGATTTTTTAAAGAAAGTGACAGGGGCGTCAAATAGCAATAAAATAACAAAATAATTTCTTATCTTAAAATGTATGTTATTGCTTATTGGATATTTGGTAATATTGTTGGAGATATATTTCGTCATGCGTATCTCTCGTCGTCCCGCGTAGCCGGCTTTTAATTATGAAACTTACTTTGTGGCTGATAATCTTAAAGGCAAGGGTCACAGGATGCTTTCCTTTACGAAATTCAAGGTATGTTATCATAAATACATAACTGTTAATGATATTTCAAAACGTCCATAAAGTATATATCCTTTTTCTGAAAGTGAATGCGATGTGAAACCTCGGCACACACTAGCCAAGGATTATTTTAATTCTAATTCAAGATATTTTGAAATATAAAAAATAAGTCCTTATAATAAAATGTATTCTTTTTTTTTATTCCGTTCAGGCAATTCTCACACATCAAGTCTATTGCTTTATATATTTAAACAATTTTGTCAACTTGGTG
>CAKNXH010050240.1:36337-57782 GCA_932178445.1 Andricus quercusramuli
CCGCCAGTCTTGTAGAGTATATGAACTTAAACGATAGCGCTGTGGTGGCGAACAATGAATTAACGGTTGTATGCAGAAACATTAGGCCTTATAAGAAAACTGCATCTGTAAGAGACGCACCAGCGACCATCGAAACCCTCAAGAAATTCCTGGACGACAGGTTGAGGATTGTAAAAGCTCTTTAGGTGGCTCCACCGCCAAAGGATTCTCATTCCTCAAAGTGAGAAATACCACCAGGTTTCAAGTCTCATAATGCCAATATTGACAGACCCAAGGTTTGCTTCTTCCGTTCAGAACCAAACTTCTTGTTTCAGTGCGAGGATTTGAAGAAGAAATCAGATTAGCGCCGAGAATTTGTCAAACTTACACAACTTTGCTTCAGCTGCTTAGGTCAAGAACGAGTATCGGCTTGTCCATCAACAAAAAAATGTCATGAGTGTTCAGGGAAGCATCACTCTATACTTGATGGACCTATATAACAACAACAATCTTCTATAGTGCATGATGCGATATCAACAACTTTTAACAGCAATGCTTGTTTTACAGGACACATGGTGGAATAACTCTTTGGTTTCATATTGATGACGTTGCTTTCCACGCCATAGCGTTGGGCTATGTAACTTTCTGGACAGGGCAAAAATATCAGGTTCAAGCTTTGATTGATCTGTGCTCAAATATCTCTGTTACCTCTGACGCCTTGGCGAGGAAGCTCCGTATCAAGACGGTTGTGTTCGGCTGCCCTACCCTAGGAACTTGCGTATTAGGAACTCCTTAAGACGGACATAAGTTATTCTGACGTAAGGAATCAGCCCGGAAATCAACTTCAAGGTTAATATTCCCATCGCTAGAAAAGATACCAACTAGAGAGTAGCCGTGACCACCCTTAACTCTGAACGGTCTCATATAGGAAACTTAGTTCTGACTGATGACTTAACGAATGGGACTGATTCAGCTGACCTCTTGCTATGAACAGAGGTCTACTCGTTCATCATCCAGGACGGATTGAGAAAAGGAGGAGAAGATGCATCGATCACAGAAAAGGAATATATCTTCATTGTTGCTTTGCAACAAGCTTCTCAGGATGCTATCACTGTACTTACAACACAGTAGGCAGCATCGTGTATAGTTCACAAGTGTTAGTGCTGTCGTCGTCGTATGACGAGATGAGACAGACAGAATGTTCGGTTTCTCACACTTAATCCCATGCCTGGTTCTTGCGTGATTATCGAATCGATAAAATTTTGCAAGACAAACCATTATGATGATGAAAGCAATATGTTGACGGACAAAGTTCATTTTCCGAAAGGTAGAAATCTACGAATAGCAGACAACATCATCAAAACGACGAGAACCGTTAGAGAATTCACTTTTTTCATGCAGAATTCTGACACAGAAAAATCATTCTCGAGTGTCTCCTTCTACCCCAAAACCCACGACTTGATGGTGGTGAACATAAATTTCACGAAATATGTCGCGAAAGGGAACAAAAACCGAAGAAAATTGACACGCTTAAAACTTCAATCTCATGGTCTTCATACACAGGACTTGTCAAATTTCTCTGGATTTTGGTTTGTTGCGTAATGTTTTTCGTGAAATGTAGGTTCACCGTCATCAAGTCGCGGGTCTTGGGATAGAACGAAACACCCCAGAATGCTTCTTCGATGTCCGAATTGTGCGTAAAAGATAAATTTGCAAACAGTTCTTGCTCTTCAGATGCTGTCGTCTGCTATCCGTAAATTTATCCATTTCGGAAAATAAACATTTGCCGTAAAAATAATAATGTTCTCACTACAAGGGTTTGTCTTTCAAAATTTCATTTATCCAAGGGTCACGCGAAACCCCGGATATTTGTTCAGTTTTCTTTCTTTTGTTTTTAAATACGTGAAGAAAAAACATACATTGGAACAGTGTCGGACCTGTGAAAAAATCAAGTCGGATTAACAAACACACACACACAAACACACCAGAGAGAGAGTCAGTTTTCAGTAGGTAACTACTCTCGGCACAGAATATACGTCATTAAAACCCTTATTTTAAGAGATATCGGAAAGAACTATATTCGAAAATAACGTTGACACCTTTTCGTAAAATTTATCTTCGGAAAAGTTCAAGCTCAAAATATCAAAGGGGACGAAAATTTCGCTGGAAAAAATTTTACATCTTTCTGTAAACTGATATTATACAGAAAAATGATCTTCTTGAATGGCGCTTTATTGCATCTCATACAATGAGCAGGTTGTTTTTTTTTTTAATAATAAGGGGCAAGGAATAATTTTAGTTTTCGAATATGATTTGGAAATTCTGTTACTAATATAGAATTATTTTCTGGCCAAAAATAATTATTTCATTTAAGATTACAGTTTTTCACTACAAGATGGTTGCATACTTTAACTATGTCGTGAAATGGAAAGTAATTTAGTGATGAGTGTACATTGTTAAAATGAAGAAGTATTGAGTGTATAATGGCAGAGAAAGTGATAAAAGTACGAGAAAAATAGAAGTTCTGCTTTACCTCCTATGATAGTGTTATTGTTGTCATCGTTGTTACGTGTGTAGGAGTTGTTTGTAAAGGGAACTTTATTGTATGTTTGAAAAATGTGAGGGATGTAAATAAGAGAAGATAAGTGAAGATTAGAAGATAAGAAAAGTAAAATTAGTGATGAAACTTGCAAGAATACGAGTGGCGTAAAATCATTCGGAGAACAACGTATTTGAATAGCGATAAATAGAATTTTATTGAGTATTGTGATACATTGTGTGATACTGATATTTATACCATTTTGCTGTCTCCGTATGAAACCAATCTATCTTCGAATCATTTCGTAATATTTTTGTGGATTTTTTCTTTTTCCTGTAAAATATATTCCATAAGTTTTTATATTCAGCCCGCATCTTAAAGAATATGAAATATGATTTCTTCAAAGAAATAAAAAATAGCTTTTTTGCAAGAAGGGAACGAGATACGAAAAAAGTAAAAACGGCAAAGGTGTTCCCTTGAAAAAGTTGTAATAAAAAGTACGTTTCACTTCTGTTTTATTGGAAATTGTCTTGAAAAAATTAATAAAATCGGCCATAATTGTATTTTTTTTTGAACAATACAATTTTGTATAAAATACTTGTTAAAAAAGTTTGCTTACAATATTTTAGACAAATTGACTGTTTCTAGAAAGGTACAATCAAGCATCTTTATTCATATTTTAGTATGGTCTTCAAAAATACTTTGATATTTATCAAGAATTCAAAAATATATTTGCCTGGTTAAATAATATTAGAAAAAAATACGTATATCAGATGAAGAAAAACTGTTAATAAACACATAAAAAATTGATTAATATTATATTTTTGGAAAATTGTCGTCACCCACTTGAAAGGAAAAGTCGCAAGTGTTATACCATTAGTAGAAATGCAGGAAATAGACAAGGATGATTTATATGCATGAACATATTTTTAAAAACAAGGCTTTAGGTATACACTACTACCCAGGAGTATAAAAACAGCTATTTTCTGAACATTTGCTAAAATGCTCGCAATATTTGTGAAAGAAATAGGATTTTTTGAAATACCTGAAAATATATAAATTCTACAAAAATCTGCATAAAAAGAAGTCAGTAGTTAGTTAATCGTGGAACTTACAATATTTTATTTCAATAGCAACATCTCACAAGATATTCCAACAAAATTCACTGTAGGCTAATGTGAGAGGTAATTTTCCATAAAATTTTTCTTCCTGACAGAAATTTTACAGTTTATTTCCTAACTTCTGCCTCAACTGAGAAATTAGAATGAGGAAATAGTAAATGTTGTTTAAAATTTCACAATTTTCTCATTGTAAATTTCAATTCAGGCAAAAATGAGAAAAGAAATTCTAGAATATTTGTATTGCTAAAAGTTGGATGTAAATTTTCCTTTTAAATTTGTCAAAAAGTAGAGAAACATAATTTAGATACATGGACATAATTGTTAAAAAACGAGAGTTTAAAGCTACTGTAAAGTGGGCCAAAAAGAAATTTGTATCGAGTAGCGGATTTTGAAGCGGTGTTTTGAAGTTGTATTTGCACAATAGTAGTAAACCCAAGAAATTTCAACTGCAGTGGATAACATCTGCTGTTCTGTGTATGGATTTGAAAATTCAAATTTGGACATAATTAAAAAAAATTCCTATGGGCCAATAAAATGTGCTAAATTTTCAAAATGAAAACTTTTGGCAGTGAATCGTAATATGAAATTATAACTTGAAAAACAAAATTTATGCCCAACTTAGAATTTTCTTAATATGTGCAAAAAAATAATGTTTTTTGAATTATGACATCTGCACATTTTTTTAATGTGCAGTGAACCCAATCAAAGGAACTCTTTTTTTGCACATTTCAAAAAAGTTCTAATTTGAACACAATTTTTTAGTTTCTACTTTTACATTATTCTTCACTACCAAAGACTAAACATCAGAAAAATTCAACATAAATTGTTAGCCAATGAGAAACTTTTTGTAAATATTCCAAATTTTTAATTTTTAAACTCATATAAAGAAGAGAAGATATAATCCGATCAAAGAGAAAATTTTAGGGCTTATTACTATTGGTAAAATACAACTTTTACCAATGATTAAAATCTGCTACTCAAAAAAACGGGTTTTATGGTTCACTCTAATATACAGTATCAGCCAGGAGTATGCATTCAGCAGCTTTCTGACATTTGCTAAAATACTCCTAATATTTGTAAAATAAATATGATTTAAAAAAAAAAAATAACCCGAAAGTATAGAAGTTGGTTAAAAAATCAACCCTAAACGAAGTCAGTTATCTCATTTTATAAGGAGATACTGCTAATCGTGAGAATTGCAATATTTTATTTTAAAATCCACATCTCTAAAGATATTCAAAAAATTTAAATGTTTGTCTGCTAATGTGAAAGGTACATTTCCATGAAATTTGTATGTATAAAAAAGTGTACAATTTGTTTACACATTTCTGGCTAAACTGAAACTTGAAATGAGAGAATTGTAAAACATGTTTATATTTTCACAATTTTCTGATTCTAATAGATAACTTAGGCAAAAATAAGGAAAGGCATTGTAGAATTTTTGTGATGTTCAAAAATTTCATGTAATTTTACCATTTAAATCAGCCAAAGAGCAGCGAAAAACATTGGATATCTCTTCATCGATTATTTTAGAAGAATACCGACATTTTCACTTTTTTTGCAATATCTCCTTGTAAAATTACCTTCATGATTTCACTTAGGGCTCATTTTTCTTTCTGGTATAATATAAACGTGTATTTATCCATTTTCAAAGAGAAATGGTATGTATACTTTGATTTATAAAGATAACAATTTGGTTGATTCTAGCTCTACTGTTTAAAATTTGATTGTAAAATCTAAAAATGAAAATTTAAAAAAGGTGGACTAGGCCTTCAGGGGATACCACTATAAAAAAAAACGCGCCAAGTACTCTACTCCATGAGTGGTGTGGAAACGGGTAAATAAATATGTAGCTGAATAATATTGATATGTACGTAAAATTATTGCTTACTAGCGATTTGAGAACATTTTATTAACCAATGGCAAAAAACAATGCATCTTCTGAATCCCGTATCTGCATTATCCAAATATAGAATATTTACGAAAATGATTTTTTTATCTACAATAATGACGTAAGAATATGAAAACAGGTTTGAACACTAGTGAAATATCTGAATTTCTGTAATATGTAAAGTTCATTTTTTCTTCTGTAAACCAACCTAGCACTTAGCGACAATTAAGGAGCGAAAATATAAATTTTGGAAATAAGGCGCATTAATTTTTTTATTTGGCGCTACAAAAGACGTTGAATAAGTCAGATACAATTTAGAGGTCCCTTATTTCAGATTTGCCTTTTTGATTAACATTTTTTTCATGAATGTCTTGAAAATGAATGTTTTGCATTTTGGTACGTGTAGAATTATTTTCTCTTACATTACCATATTTGTACGCCATTCAGTAAAAATTACTAAATTCATTTTTGCAGAAAATAATGATTTTTTCTTACTTGTTCCACATTTTTATATGATAATTTGAAAAACGGTGTTCCAATTACAAATACAATAATAATAATTATTAGAAAGTTCATTGCCTCATCTACCCGATACCGCCACACATCTCTATTCTGTGCATCCTCCATCCAGTTTAAGTAATCATGTCCTAGTTCTTTTAAATCATCCCTTACATTTTTCTCCCATCTGTTTCTCGGTCTGCCTAAAGGCCCACGCCTACGTGACGCACTTTGGTACGCATTTTTGAGTTATACTGAGTAGAGGCGAACAGGAAAACTCGTCGCGGTCCACAGCAGTGTGGCAACCGCACAGAGCTTCGTCAGGAATGGATGTTCGCGGGAGGATGAAGCTGCAGGTCGCAATTCTCAACTGATTCACTTTTTTTTTTTTTTTTTAATCACTTAATACAAAATTCCTAGCAAACTCAAGGTTCCTGATTTTCATTTTGTTTATTTAAAAAATATTATATTCATATAGATATCAGAAAAGATGGCAAAATCGAAGTATGATATTTTGAATGGATTGAAAACAATGCAAGTGAATTGTACTTAGTAATATTTCTCATTTCAATATTTTCAAATATTTTTCTTTAAACTTAGTAATTATTAAATTTAAAACTTTTCTTTTTCATTCTTTTTATTCTTCTTCGAAAATAAAGCATTTTTAATTTTTAAATCCTCATTACGTATATGGAGTTTATTAGTAAAAATAGAGGTTCATGTCTGGAGTATCATGTAGGCTTTGTGAAGGCCTAAAAAAGGACGAGATCTTTAAAGAGCCATTTTTGGCAAAAGGTTATCCATAATGGAAAATTCCACTTCACAGAAGAACTATACGTGATAAAATTTTATTATACCTAACTCCGATTGAAGATTCTTCCTGGAAAATCATTTTAGTGATTTCTCGACCGTTTCAAAAAATGTGTCTACCACATTTTGTATTGTCTACTGACGGTCTGTCAAACCACCTTTGTCTACCTGCGTACCATATACTTTTATATTATGTAGCGGGAAAGCTATCCGAGGAGGGAAAAATGGGAATAAGGACGCTGAGAGAAGGTTGAACAAATTGAAACGACCCCTTTGTTAATAAATAAGGCATTTATTGCCACTTACAGAAGGCGAAGCCGGTCCGTGGCGGAAAGCCGGTCTCCTGAAGACGGTAAGCCGTGGGCGACTGAAGTCGGAAATTCCCGCTGGAATCGAAGGGGATTTCGGGTGTGTAGAATCGCAGTTACGTCGGAATTCCTTGATGTGAGGCTAATTGCAGGGTGTCGAGAGCACTTTACAATTTGTGTGATTACACTGGCGAACGAGCCGAGACTGACTCGCTACCGGGCGGTGGCTCGGAACTTCGGGTCCCCTCGGGGAATTCCGTTCCGACTCGTGTGCGGTCCGGTAACCCTTTCGTGCAGTGTCGTACTGACTCCCGCATTATGGTAACAGTTATGTTACAGCACCCTCCCCCTCTAATAGGGTTCGGTTTTAATTTCCGCATATTGGTTAAATGCCCCTTTTTTTTTTGTGTAAACCTATCCAAATTAGTTTTCACTTAAGTATTTCAATTATAAATTGGCTCAAGGCACGCGGGTTCTTACAATAATCTCTCGCTTAAGTAAGTTCGAATCGGATGATTCCTGCTGTTTCTGGTTCAATTTTACATACGAAGGCACGCAACGGATGCTAAAATCCGTACTACTCATCAATAGTCTCGCACGCAGAATAATTGAGAGGAAAAAATAAATAAAAATAAAATAGAAGGCTTCAGATTTTGGAGTTATTGGGTTATTTTAATACACCCGAACTAAATATGTATCGTTTCTAAATAAAAAAATAAAAAATTCTGATTAAATCGGAGCTTTGTTTCCGGACCAAGATCAACTCGCAACTTGTCGACGCCATTAACTTGTAAATAAAGAATCGCAAATAGAATTACAAATAGAGTTATAGCTGCTAATACAAATATAATTGTTGATCGAATTTGCTTTACAAGCCCTTGGCTATGGTTATTAGCAGTGCCATCTGGATTACTAGTTTCTTCCATTGTTCCTTCCTTCTCTGGTCCTTCCTGAACTCTTCCCACTCTCTCTGTCTCTTCTCCCGTAACTCCCTCCATTCCCTTTCAGCTTTAACGGCTTCTTCCCTTTCCTCGCTTTCTCTTCTCTCTCTTTCCTCCCTTTCCTGTTCCTTTCTCCTCTCCCTAAACTCCCTCGCGCTTTGTGTCCTCTGCTCCTCCACTTTCTCCTTTCTTCGCCTGTCTTCCTCTGCTGCCCTCCTCCTCAGTTCCTCCTTCTTCTTCTCGAATTCCTCCGCGAACTCGAGGGAGTGCTGACGTGACCTCTCCTCAAACTCCATAGAGAGTTTGAAGAGTTGTTCCTGTAGAGTGGCACTCTCCTCGGAGGATGGTGGCGTTGTGATGAATTGTTGCTGCGCTGTTGTTTCTGTTGGTGGTGTCGGCTCCCGGGCGGACTGGTCGCGTGCCATTTGTCTTACGTGGCGGTGAGGGTGGTATGGGATGTCCGTCTCGGGAACCCCCGCTTTCCTCAGCTGCAGCCACTTGAGGGCTTTGCAGCTATATGCCTGCTGCGCCAGTGACCACCCCTCCACCTCTCTCTGGCAGTAAGTGCATTTCGGGCTCTGCATTATCTGAAACAAAAATGAGTTCTGTCCCTAAATTGTCCGGAGTTGTCCTTTTGTCTTGGAGTATTGAGTTAGTCACATTCACCTAGCATACATATCAGTCATTCTATTGGCAGCTATATTTTTAGGGAAAGTATCAAAATTAAATAAAAAAAATAAAATAAAAAAAAATTGGTCAGAAAACTGCTTTTTTACTTTTCTGTGTCTTACTCTGCTACAGTTAGCATTATTGATCGAAAACGAATAACTTATCTAGTTCCGTTATGGTTTCCTGATCTATGTGTATATCTATTTCGTATTCGATCTTTTCTTTCCCTGTATGACCTTTTTTTGGTATTTCGATGTTCAATACTTCCTGGATTTCCCTATTTATAAGTTCCCAATTCCCCTGTATATGCGTCTGTCTTTTGGAGTCTGGTGTTGTGAAGTTGTTTTTTAGTCTATATGGTCTGTTATTACAGAAGGAGTCATGGATAACGTAAATAATTCTGGGTATTAATTTTTTGCAGAATCGGCATTCGAGTCCGTCTTGGTTTCCCTGTATTTTGGTTTTCAACACGGAAATTGCCTCTTCCATTTTGGTTTCTCCGTTTTTCTTCATGTGTCCCTTATTCCTGTCACAGAGAAAATTCTCTTTTCATTATTTAAGCCTTATTGTTACTATATACATTTTCCAATTTTAAATCGTTAATATTGAATTCTCCTATGTTTTTTCCTTTTAGGTTTTTCAATTCGTAAATTGTAGGGGAGATTTTTCTCTTAATTATAAATGGACCTTCCCAATTTTCAAAAAGTTTGCCTGTTTTTTTGTCTGCCTTATTTGATAATTTTGTAACCCTCTTTAATACCTTGTCACCCTTTTCGTATTGTATTTCTCTTCTCCTTAAATTATACCTACTTGGTGGTTCAACGTTGGCTTTGTCCAAATTTTTCTGTACTTCCTCCTTTATTATTTGTAACCTTCTTAGTCTATCTGTCAATCTGTCTATACTTTGGAACTCTATTTCGTTATCTGTTTCTAGTTCTCTTTTTAGGGATTGGAGTGGTTCTAATTCACGGCCAAGGTTTAAAAATGCTGGGGTAAACCGTGTTGATGAGTTTTTGCATGTGTTCATTGCGAACTGTAGGTCATCGATATTTTCATCCCAGGTGGAGTGGTCGTTATCCAGGTACGCTTTGATGATCTCTTTGATCGTCCTATTATACCTTTCTGTCGGGTTTGCTTGGGGGTAATATTTTGGTGTTCTGGAATGTCTAATGCCGAATTTGTCTGTCAAGTCTCTTATTGTTTTATTTACAAATTCCGTGCCATTATCGGTGTGGAGAATTCGCGGTGTTCCCCAACGCGAAATGACACGTTTATGGAATTCTGACTCTATCGTTGTTCCGTTCGCTTTTTTAATTGGTATTATTTTGACCCATTTTGTGAATAAGTCTACAAACACTAGAATATATTGGTTTTTTCTCTTTTTAGAAATCGGTAGTGGTCCCATAATATCAGCTGCTACCATGGTCCATGGTTCTTCGACGATTCTTTTCCCCATTAATCCCACTTTACTTTGGTTACCTGGTTTTACTCTTTGACAAGTCTGGCAGCTTTTTTCGTAATTGATTACGTCCGAATATGCCCCTGGCCAGAAGTAATGTTCGGAAATTCTCGCGTAAGTTTTCTCAGAGCCTAAATGTCCTGCCTGTGTTTCATCGTGATTTTCCCGTAAAACTTGACGTCTAAGTTTTTGGGGTACGACTAATTTCCAAGGGTTTGAGTCTGGTAATAGAGTGGATCTAAGTGAGTCAGTTCTGTAAAAATAGAGTTGCGAATCTCTGATTCGCCATTTTTCGTGTTCTTCGGGTCTTTTTGTCACTTGTCTGAATTTTGTAGAGTACCAGTCGTCTGTTTTGTCATTTTTGTCCGCTTTTGGTTTTCTACGCTACAAGCTAACGCAAACGCTATGTTATTTGTTGGTTCTCCTGATCTCAAAAGGGCATCAGGAACTAGGTTTGAACTACCTTTACGATATATGACTTCGTAGTCATATTCTAATAATTCTAATGCCCATCTGGCCAGTCGGCCAGTGGGATTTTTAAGGTTATGGAGCCACTTCAGCGCTAAGTGGTCCGTGATTACTTTGAAGCTATACCCTTCCAAGTACGGCCTACATTTTCGTATGGCCCAAACTACTGCTAGGCATTCTTTTTCTGATGCCGAGTACCGAGTTTCCGCGCCGTTTAGGCTTCTACTCGCGTATGCTATCACATAATTTACTCCGTTGATTGTTTGCGTAAGTACTGCACCCAATCCTGTTGGAAGGGCTGCGTAAAGTCTGGACATGTCAAAATTGGTGCTGAGGTTAAAAGATCTTTAATTTTTTGGAAAGCCTCATCTTGTTCTAATCCCCAATCCCATTTTTTATCCTTTTTCAGTAATCTGTTCATTGGTTCTATTATTTCGGCAAAGTGTGGGATAAATTTTCTGTACCAACTTGCCATCCCTATTATGCGTTGTAATTGTTTAATATTTTTGGGCTTTGGAAATTCTAAAATTGGTTGTATTTTTTCCTCGTCTATTTGGAGTCCTTTGTCGTTGACTTTAAAACCTAAGTACTTGATTTCCGAGCAGCCGAACTCGCATTTGTCCGGACTGATCGTTAAATTTGCATCATTGATTTTATCTAATACGATATTCAAATACTTTAAATGGTCTTCAAAATTTTGAGTCACAATCACTATGTCGTCTAAATAACAAAAAACGTTTGGCTTTAAATCTGGAGTGATGATTTTATCCATCAGTCTCTGGAAAGTGGCTGGAGCATTTGTTAAACCAAATGGCATTCTTTTAAATTGATACATGCCTTTTCCAGGGACTGTGAATGCTGTAATTGGTTTTGAATTTTCTTCCAATGGAATTTGTAAATACGCTAATTTTAAATCAATTTTGGAGATAAATTTTGCCGACCTTAAAGTGTCCAGAATTTCTGTCATGAGTGGGATTGGGTAGAGGTCTTTTTTTGTAATATTATTAACCTTTCTAAAATCTAAACAGAATCTATAATCTTTACCCGGTTTTTTGATCATGACTATAGGGTTAGACCAATCAGAACAGGAGGGTTCTATTATATCCTGTTCTAATAATTTATCCACGGTTTGGTAAATTATTTCATTAATTTTTGGGCTCACGTGGTAATATCGCTGTTTTATGGGATCGTGGCCTTGCACATCAATTTTATGTTTTGTTAGATGGGTTGCCCTATGCTCTTTTCCCTGGTGAATTTTTATTTTGTTCTCTAAAAGTTTTTCTAGTTGAGATTGTTGGCTTTCGTTCAGCTCAACAATACCTTCGCAGTACTCGAGCGAACACTCATTTTGTTCGTCGATTTTTCCTAATCTATCTGAAATATTATTTAATTTTATTGCCTTCTTTTTTTAAATTAATCCATTGATTTTTATTATCAATTTTTGGTATCTCATTGACTTTTGGAGATTCCTTTTCTAATTTTTTCAGATTAGTAACTTTTTTCTTTTTTCCAAGGTTATTGTCGCTGTCCTTATATTTTTCCTCATTTTTTTTATTATAAAAAATTTTTTCTGAATTATTTTTATTATTTTTACTAATTCTTGGTTTGCCTAATGTATCTAAGTCTTGAGTTCTTGAGTCGCCGCTAGTGTCTGGGGTGGGGATGCTCTCTAGGGGTTGGAATTTGTTGCTCGTAGGGATGCTCCTTAGGCTTGGGATATCCTTTGTAGGGGTTTTTACTGGAATTTGGGCGTTTTTGGTTTTTCGGGATTGGTGAGGATTGATAGGTACTATAGGGATTTCAGTATCTTCTAACTTTGGACTATTTTTGTCAACTTCTCTTGTGCTTCTGAGGTTAATGCTACCTCCGAATTTCGGTTTCATAAATGGACTCCTATTTTCTTCTTGTTTACTCCATGGTTTATTCCTAATTTTTAGATTTTTCACTTCCTTGTTTTCTTTTACTGTGGTGTCAGATTCAGGTTCGGTTTTGTTTTCAATTATTGGGGTGAGGAGCGATTTTGGATAAGCTTCCATGTGATAGTAGGAGGGGGGACTACCTGGTGACCACCAGGTTTCCGAGTGATAGTTTAAAGTCATCCGTAGGGTTTTTAGCATGTCCGTGCCTAAAATGCCTACCGAATTTAATTTTGGGACTAACCTGAACATCACATGTTTTGTCTGTTTCCCGACTCTAATTGGGACTACTACTTGCCCAATTATGTCGACCGTTTCGCCGTTCGCGACCATTAATTTTCGCGAGACGGGTTTAAAAATTGAAAATTTTGAATTCTGGATTTTTTCCAGCAATTCCTTGCCAGCGTACGAATGTGTGGCCCCTGTATCTACCAAAATACGAAATAAGTTATTTTCAAACTTTATCATTAAGTGAAAACGTGTTTCCGTTATTTCGCCTTTATCCCAGTTCAAATATTCTGGCGTTTCGGTATTAGTTCGTGATATTTTTGGTTCTAATACCCGCCCTTCCAGTTTCCCTGGTTATATACCAAGTAAGGGCATTCTCTTTTAAAGTGCCCCGTTAAATCGCAATGATAACAATTTGAGTTATTTGTGTTCTCATTCATTTTTGTATTCGAGTCCTGTTTTTTGTCTGAGTTGGGACTTGTTTTTTCTTGTTGATCCCTGTTATTGTTAAATAATTTTTTGTTTTTATTACCGTAGTTTGTTTTTTCGGAATTTTGCTTGACGTTGTTATTTTCTGAGTTATTTTCGTCTTTTTCTTTTGGGAATTCGATCATTGGGTTGTTTTGACCTTGCTTCGAGCCTAATGACATTTGGTTGAACATAGGTAGCATTTGGTAATAGGGGTTGTAGGGATATTTGGGTCTATAGTTTTGGGATCTAGGTTGATAATTTGATTGGAAACCAGGTGGGAATCTAGGTTTGAAGTGAGGTCTGAAATTTTGTTGGCATTGATTTTGGGAAGGTAGAAATGTGAATCCAAATGGTGAAAATGGGAATCGACTTTTGTAATGATTTCTACCCTGGTAATTTTGGATTTGGTATCCACTTTTGTTATTTTTTTGACCATTATTATTTCCCGTTTTATCATCTTTATTATTTTCCTGATTATTTTTATCCCCACTACTGTTATTACGTTTTTGTTCTATCCTGTCCTCTATTATTGGTTCGGTGATTTGTAACACTTGCCCTCGAATTTTTGACTTGGCTAGCTCAGTTTCCCATTCTTTACCCAACTCCTCTAATTGTTCAAAAGTTTCAAAATCGTTTCTTTTTATATACATTTTGTATTCTATTCTGAGGTTTTCATATGTTCTGCATAATTCCCATTCCAAATTTTTTCTAGGGTAGAGTTTAGTGAAAAGTTTTCTAATTTCCGTTAAATACGAATGGATGTCTTGATTCCTTTTTTGGTTACAAAATTAAATTTTTTGCCTAATTTCCTCAGAAAATCTTTCGTCGATATACGCGTTTTTAAAATCTTCAAAAGAATCAGGTAAACATCTCCAGAAATTTTCATTTATTTCGCACCAGTCTTTTGCGTTTTCAATTAATAGTGCGTCTAAATTTTCCAAAATATCGCGGTCGTTTATTTTATAACCCCTTTTGAACCTTTTCAAGTCTTCAAGGAAATGCGCGGGACTATCGTCTTTATTATTACGAAATTTGTTTGGCCAATTACTCATAATTTGGAAAGGCGTTTGTATCATGCCGAAAGGAAAATACGTAGCTGGAATTGTTTGGTTATTTGTCTGGTTATCGAATTCGTAATCTGAGTCTGAGTTGCTAACATGTATTCGCGAACGTCTGTTTGACCTGTTATTTGTTGTCCAGAGTCTGCGTGTTCTGTTTCGGTTTAATTTGTTTCTGTCCTCTAAAGGTTCGCTGTCCTCAGAGTTATTTAATTTTGAATTATTATGTCTTAATCTACTACGATTTTCAATATTATTCTGATTATGTTCCTGCGAATTTTCTCTTGAATCAAATTGGACCGAATATCTGTTATGAGATTCATTTCTATTTTTCTCGACATTTGGTTTGATTATTTTTTTCTATAGTCAAATGAGCTATTTGCCGGCGGATCTAATCTTATCTCTAAATGGTTTGCCCTTTTTCCCCTTTCCTTGAAGAATCTTTCCTTTTGTTGATTCATAAATTCGTTAAACTCAACGCTTTCTAGAAGTTCATCGGTTTCTAAGATAAACCGTGTGTTATTTTCAAGGAATGAGTCGCATTGAAATGTTTCGTTGTTTATTTCTGGCTTTGTTTTGTTTCGCGAGTATGGTCCGTCTAGGTTTGGTAGATCTTCATGATCCCAAAAGAGTGTCTCGTCGATGGGGTCAAAGGTTCTGTTAGGTTGAGTACTTTGAGTTAATCTGTCTTGGTTTGTCCTATTGTTTATACCGAGTGATTCTATGTTTTTTTGCGTGGACCCTCTACCGCTACCTATTGATCTATTAATTGTTTTTGGGATTGCTCCCAAATTTTGGGGTGTGATCGAAACCGTTTTTCTAATTGTTGGTTTCGTCGCGACATTATTTAAATCCTTATTTTGGATTAGAAGTGCGGCGGCACCTTCTAAATCCAAGTTATCGTGGTCATTTACCGTTTTCGTTTGTTTAGGCATTTTATTTTTAATTTTACCCGACCTGAGTTCCATCTATTTTAGATCAAATTGAAATTATCTTTTCTGGGACACCTTGTATATCTTTGTCAGAAGGGCCCTTTTAATTTAAAATTCCCATTTTATTCGGAGGCTTTAATTAAACTTTTAATTTGACATTAATTGGTTCTGGAGTTCGAAAATACGTCTATTTTCTCTCCAGGACCCTTTGCTTATGAGATACGTCGCGTGACCTTGCCGCGACTCGCGTGTGTCGTTCGCTGGACGTGCGAGCCTGCTTTCGCGCTTGAACGGTTTATTTCGTTCGGCGATTGTAATTCAATAAGGATCAAAATTCACAATATTTCGGCCTTTCTAGGCTTCCTTAATTCTCTTAATTAATTTCCGATGTTTTCCAATTTTCCAATAAAGAATATAGTGCCCTACTTTTCAAGTTCCTATTTTCCCATCTTTTCACTTCGACTTTAATATCCTTCTTTTGAAGTAAGATCGATTTTATTTTTTATCTGAGTAAGGAGAAATTACCGTTTCACTTTCCGTTTATGGTTTTATATTTTTGCTAAATGTAAATTGTTTTCCCTGAAATATCGCGAATGAACACATGGTGGGTTTTTTCTATCTGTTTTTAAATGGTAAGTCCAACGATATTTAGATCAATGTCACATATAAATCATTGCTTGTATGAGTTTTTTGAGAATAGCACTAGAAATAATACGAAATCATTGTGCGTAAGTCATTGCACAGGTATGTAAGAGAAATCGCATGTGAATTCAAAGGCACATATTTATCAAAGGCATGTATGGATTCAGGCGCACATAATAATCAAGAGCATATTTCAATCAAAGGCACATACAAATCAATAGCACATGTAAATCAATAGCATATATAAATCAATATAAATTCGAAATTCAACGAAAATCAGTTGTCAAATATGGCAAATTGGCAAGGCAATAGGATTCGGTAGCATGCGAAAAGTATGAAAGTTTTCAGTCATAGTTTTGGAGTGGTGTGAAAAGAAAAAAAAAAGAAGAAATTTTCAAATGGAAATTGTGTCCGTTTCCCTCAGCTGGTTTTTATTTTTAAGGATGAAAGGTGGGTTATTTGGTTGGGCGCCAGGTGTAGCGGGAAAGCGATCCGAGGAGGGAAAAATGGGAATAAGGACGCTGAGAGAAGGGTGAACACATTGAAACGACTCCTTTGTTAATAAATAAGGCATTTATTTCCACTTACAGAAGGCGAAGCCGGTCCGTGGCGGAAAGCCGGTCTCCTGAAGACGGTAAGCCGTGGGCGACTGAAGTCGGAAATTCCCGCTGGAATCGAAGGGGATTTCGGGTGTGTAGAATCGCAGTTACGTCGGAATTCCTTGATGTGAGGCTACTTGCAGGGTGTTGAGAGCACTTTACAATTTGTGTGGTTACACTGGCGAACGAGCCGAGACTGACTCGCTACCGGGCGGTGGCTCGGAACTTCGGGTCCCCTCGGGGAATTCCGTTCCGACTCGTGTGCGGTCCGGTAACCCTTTCGTGCAGTGTCGTACTGACTACCGCATTGTGGTAACAGTTATGTTACAATTAACTAGGTACAGCTTCGTTTCTCGGTCTTTGACTGTACATGTGCTTTGCTACTCAAAGACTTTCAGTTACCTTTAATTTATACATATTTTTACGGCTTGTACCGTAAGCCGCTGCAATATCCGAAAGGAATTACATGACTAGAATGTGAAAAGTCATTATGAACAATTATCTGCTAAGTTCATTGTGATACAATAATAACCGTTTTTACAACGGAATGGACCAAAACCTTAACAACAAATGGCCACTTACCACGCAAGAGTACTTCCAGAATACAAATAATTTGATTATTGTATGTTTTAATTATTGTAAACAAATAAAATGAACAAGTAGCCAAATATCATACCTGCGGTTGAAAAACATTTGTTTTTACCTAAAAATGCATTAAATTATTGTGAGAGTGATTGTTAGTCAGAATATCCATAACTTATTAACAATCAGAATACTTACAAACAATGTTTGGCATAAATTTGGAATTTATGTTTTTTTTTCAACTGTGTTTTGCCTTTTATCATTTGCATTGATGCAGTCAAAAAATTATTTTCAAGGCCAAGGTGCCAAAGTTTTATATTTATTCATTTAATTTGCTTAAAGAAGCAACAATTGTTGGATTTTCACCAATATTATTGAACATGTATTATTTTTAAAAATATCTGCAAGAATTCAGAAGCTACAAGGAACACCGCAATTGAAAAAACTACAAATTTCAAATTTGTGCAAAAAAATTGTTTATAACAATTGTAATTGTTAATAATTCATCGATATTCTGACTAACTATACTCTCACAATAATTTAAAGCATTTTTAGCTAAGAACAAATGTTTTCCAACCACAATTACGATATCTGGCTATTTGTCAATTTAATTTTTTTATAATAATTGAAACATACAATAATCAAATTATTTACATTCTAGGAGTACTCTTGCGTTGATTCAAGGTAATTCATATTCTATGCGAACCGTTGTTGAAGAATAAATAATTATGTGATAATGTCGATTTTCTCATACTTTGAGTAAACAAATAATAAGTAAACAAATAATAAGTAAACAAATAAAGATTCGAAATATCTATGACCAAGGTGCTCTTTAAAATTTAGCGCTCTTTAATTAACAACGAACAAATCGGAAATCGGGGCAAAACTGCAGACTTTCTTGAACGAAAAATATCCCTTTGGTCCCACTATGTTTAGCACAGTGGAACGCATCTACGCGTTTGCATTTGCAATCGAGTATAATCCAAACCTCGCCCCAGTGCGAAGGCGTACGGTCAAAACTGTGAAACGCGTCAGGTTAGACTTTTCGTCATCGTTTCGGCGACGCGCTTGTCCAGTGTGGACCAAACCATTGCTTAACACAGTTTCTATCCTGACGCAAACGCGAACGCCCGCTCGCATTCAGTTTTGCGTTCGAGTATGCATGGGTCTTAAGGGTCTCTTACCAATCGGTCTCCCTCTTGAAGGTGATTCGACACGTAGACTCTAAGCCTCGTTCCGGGAAACAATGGTTTTTCGGCGTTAAGTTTTTGTCGCGCGACAATCGTCCGTGTCTCGCGTCGCACAGCGTGGCAAGTACAAAGACGCGTCAACTCGAAAACCCGAACCCGCCCGAAATTCGAAATTCCCGAAATATTATATTTTCGAAATTATACAATTGCCGAAATTTCAAAATCCGACTTCTCAAAATCCCAAAATTTCAAATACCCAAAATTGCAAATTATAGAAATTTCAAATTCCCCCCAAAAAAATATATATCAATATAATTCTGACATAATTCATAATGTATGTACATTGCAGTATATTCGGACATAAAAAAGTAATTTATTAATTTTTTTTAATTTGTATGGTAATTCGAAATTTCGAAAATTTTATACATCGGACATTTGAAATTTCGGGAATACTATACTTTCGTTAACTGCCACTTTCGGAAGTTTTCGAGCTGGATTATAAACATTTTCTTTTTTTTTCAATTGTGGGAATTATTTTTCAAGTATATATCCATATTCTGGATTTTTGTTTTTTAGAAAAATTATGTAATCCCAGAAAATCATGACAACTTACCCAGTGGGAACAAAATTCGACGACGTCTTCACGACATCGTTACGAGATCTTTACGAGGACTTTAAGACGTCCTATGTCCATGTCATCAAGATGTCTTTACGGTTTTGGAAAGACATCGTCAGATCGTACGACTTCTTCACGATATCGTAAAGAAATCTTAACGACATCGGCATAGGATGTCGCGAAGTCATCGTCAAGATGTTCTAACGATGTCGTCAAGACAACCCGAAATTGTGCACCCACTGGGTTATCACAAATAACGAAAATTCATTGTTGTTTTTTTATTTAAATTTTCGCGGCAAATTAGAAACGCGATCCGAATCAACCTGAAGTCTCCAGGAACCCATGTCGGAGCCAGAAAAGCAGAAGAGAGTCAAATCAACTCTAAGTATTGAAAAAACAGTTGACACATTTTGAATAAATCAGATCTCAGTTACTCAAATGTAGAGAGTATTAAAAACATGATTTGGAATTAGTTACGAAAGAAAGCTGTAACGCAATGCCTGTTGAGCTTCTTTCTAAAATTAATTTCTATTCTAAATTTCTGAATTATTATTAATAATCTTAATTAATTAATTAATGATTTTCATTTTTATAATTAACCTGTATTAATCTTATTTAATTAACTGACAATCCAATGGAAGTCAGTGAAAGGTCACTGAAACTTCCAGTAATATCACTGATCACTCAGTGAAATGATCCACAAATTTACTTCGTACTTAATCATATCATAATTTCATGAAGCATTTTAGTTTACACGAGTTTCAAGAAGCAGAAAAACACTAACCAAAATGAATATTAATGCTTTTGGAACAGGCTGCAATACATTTCTTAGAAAAAATTCGGGTTCTATTTAAAATTGACTGTCTGATGATACTTATTTAACATTCATAATGTTTTCTCTTCAATTTCCGATAACAATTATAATTTCCATCCAATATATTAATAAACAATAGCTCAATTTGTTTATTGGAATATTTTGAACAATTCTGAGCTATTATTTATTAATATATTTGCCATTTTTTTGGAAAATTCAAATAAAAGGATTTAGAATTAACGATTCTAGAGACCTATAATATTTACAAGATTTCATTGTGATCAAAAATTTTTTTGAGCTTTTTCATCACCGTATAGGATCGGACATTTTGTGTTTGAAAGTTAAACAAACGCATATGAAATCAGGGTTCCTAAAGAACACATTACAATTTTTTGTTCAAATCGAACCAATTTCTGAGTTTTTTTTACAACTTCTCATGGCTCTAGTCCACAGTGCGACGGCCCTGCTCATATTTGTCGCGTCCCCACCACCTCGCCCACAGTTGTCGCGCGGAATCAAAGATTCTCACTTTTAGGCCGAAATATGAAGTCCACGCGTCTTATCCCTACCACGTCACCCAAATCTGTCGAATCCCCACCATCTCAGCACAAGTGAATAATTTAGTACATATAATAAATGAATAATTACCTTATTAATTATTTGTAAGTGACTCAAACATTTCGATTTTAAAAAATGGTATCAAGAAGCAGGAAAACAATAACCCAAATGAATCTTAATGCTTTTGGGAACAAGCTGCAATACATTTCTTAGAAAAAATTGGGGTTCGATTTAAAATTGACTGTCTGATGATACTTATTTAACATTTATAATGTTTTCTCTTCAATTTCAGTTGACAATTATAATTTCCATCCAATATATCAACAAACAATGGCTCAATTTGTTTATTGGAATATTTTGAACCATTCAGATTATTTATTAATATATTCGGCGCGACGACCCTGCTCGAATTTGTCGCATCCCCACCAACTCGACGATTGTCTTGCGACAGAAATTTTACGCCGGAAACCTATTTTCCGCGGAACGAGTCTTACTGTGATTCCGTGCGACAGAATGAGTTTAGGTGGTGGGCATGAGACAAGTTTGAGCAGGGCCGTCGCGCTATGGACTGGAGCCTTCGAGAAATTTTAAGAAACAACATGGCAAGTTGTCAATAATTTCAAATATGGTTCCATTCACGAACAAAGGTGACAAAACGCCGAACGCAGAACTTGACTGACAAACGCCGACATGGGTCGGCATCATTACGTCACATGTTTACAGAGAACGGACGTTCATTAAATCGTTCCCCACCATTGAAGTGGAGAATGTTCTCAAGGAACGAAAATATTTTCTCGCATTTAAAATTATCGAGAATTTTGTACAACTCTAACTAGTTGCACGAGCTTAACGTGTAGTTGCGTACCGAGCGTAGTTTCGGCTTCCTCCTTGCGGAGAACCCCTGTATCGGAGCAAGCAAATATGCGCGCACGTTCTCCGCAACGAAGGAGCCGAAGCTACGCCCGGTGCGCAACTTTACGTTACGATCATCCTCCCTCTGCACGTGAATGAATAAATGTACTATAAATGAATATAATTTGTTCCTTATTTATTTTTGGCTGCTCAAAAAATTTTGGTGCTACATTTTCTAAAGAAATGATTTTTAATATAATTCGATGAGTAAAATTTTGGAAAATGTTCCAATGAACAAAATGAG
>CAKNXH010050241.1:0-18056 GCA_932178445.1 Andricus quercusramuli
TTCATGAAAAATTTGAAACAGTACTCAAAAAATTTTGGAACAAAAAAATTTTTTGAAAATTTGAATTTCCTTCAAAAATTCGAATTTCCCGCCAAAACACTAAAAAACATTTTTTTAAAGTTTATTCTTATTATTTGTTTCGTGCTAATTTTTTTCAGATTTTTCTATCCAACAAATAAGTCAAAAAAAAAATAAAAACCATAAAACACATTTTTAGCCACCATGACTATGGGGGTGGTTATGGGGGTTCCAAAATCTGGGAAAAAAGGTATAATTTCAAGTCCTACAAGAGGGCTAATTGAAAATCATGTTCCAGTCAAGGGCATTTTCGACCTGCTTAATGGGCTAGGCCCTTTGAGCGAAATCGGTTAATATTTAGGGGTCCGTATTTCAGTATATTGTTCAGAATTCTTCAGAGAATAAGAATCAATCTTAAATTTTGAGAGTGAATGACTCCAAACCACTCTTATGGGTCCCCAAAGAAAACCCCATAAGTGACAAATTTGAATTTTACTTAATATTGCGGTTTATGAAAGCTTTTGAATTTTTTTTCATAAATTATCATTAATCCGCCGTTTAAGAATACCCACTCAACTTTTAACAAGTTTTAAATTGTTTAAACAATTTGTATTTGTTTAAACATTTTATTTTCCGGTAAGTCGGGAAATGAACGTATTTTCTAGACGTTATGAGTTCTTTTATCAGTTATAACAATGACATAATTTTTTTTAATAATTTGAAAATTTTATTTATGTTATATTATATTTAGGCAAAGTAAAATCGTTTAAACATTTACAAGTATTCTTATAAAACAAATTAGTACTTAAAATCTTAAAATATGTCGAAAAAATATTAAAATATGTCGAAAATTTGACGAGATAAAATGTTTTTTGCTGCTTTTTTGAGGTAAACTATATACTTGAATAATCACGTATTATTTGAATAATATTCAAATTATTTAAACAAATTATTTTCTTTTTATCATTAATTAAAGTACTCATAACGTCTAGAAAATACGTTCATTTCGCGACTTACCTGAAAAAACGAATGTTTAAAGGAATAAAAATTGTCTAAACAATTGGAAATTTGTTACGAAATTACTGGGTAATCTAACGTTGCCGATTATTGATATTAAAATTGAATTTATTCAGAAAAAAAATCACCTTTTGCTCCGCTGGGATTCAAATGCCAGGTCAACTGATTGCCGGTCAGGTGCTCTACCACTAAGCTTCTAGAGAGATCGGAAGAAGAATCCTTTTTCTGAATACGCGTTCTTTTACAAGATGTTATGTTTTAATACAAGTCAATCTTACTAGGAATCTTTATTATCATCGGAAATGGTAACGATCAATCAGAAGAGAAATCTTTACACACACGGTGAAAATGGACATCTATAATATTGATCAAAGTCATCTCCACTAATACAAAAAATCTTTAACGTCTTTAAAGACTAAATGGAGCTATAAATAAAAAAGATAATTGAATTTATTCAGAAAAAAGATCTCCTTTCGCAAGGCTACGATTCGAACGCCAGGTCAACTGATTGTATTAAAACATAACATCTTGCAAAAGAAAGCGTATTCAGAAAAAGCATTCTTCTTCCGATCTCTCCAGGAGCTTAGTGGTAGAGCACCTGACCAGCAATCAGTTGACCTGGCGTTCGAATCCAAGCGGAGCGAAAGGAGAAGATATTTTTTCTGAATAAATTTAATTTAAAAAAAATTTAATTTGTATTGAAACATAACATCTTATAAAAGAAAGCGTATTCAGAAAAACGATTCTTCTTCCGATCTCTCTAGTAGCTTAGTGGTAGAGCACCTGACCGGCAATCAGTTGACCTGGCGTTTGAATCCCAGCGGAGCGAAAGGGAAGATCATTTTTCTGAATAAATTTAATTTTTAAAATTTTTAATTTATAGCATCATCTAGTCTGAAAAGCCGTTAAAAGATTTTCTGTATTAGAGGAGATAACTTTGATCGATATTGTAGATTTCCATTTTCACGTTGTGTGTAAAGATTTCTCTTCTGATTGATCGTTACCATCTCCGACGATAATACAGATTCCTAGCACAATTTGATACTTATGGGGTTTTTTTTGAGGACCCATAAGAGTGACTTAACGTCACCCACCCTCAAAATGTATGATTGATTCTTATTCTCTGAGGAATTATAAACAATATACAGAAAATCCCTACAACAACGCATATACTGCTAATTAAAAGCCTCATCCTCTGTTTCTTTGACTACGGCTGTGTCGTATATGACGATATTACTGATGAGCTGAATGCCAAGCTTGAGCGTGAACTTAATGCTTGCATTCGGTTCACTTATAATATCCCCAAAAGTGAGCATATTACCCAGTATAGAGAAAGAGCAGAACTTCTTAACGTCGCCAAAAGAAGACAATTTTTTATTATGGGGAATTTACTTTATAGCCTATTCAGTGATGAAACCCGACACTATATTTTTAACCCCTTCCACTTCACTGACAAAGATCAACTAACACATTCCAAGCTCCGTGAAAAGAAAACAGTACCAAAAATTCAGCCACATCGCACGTGTAAAATGCAAAGGTCTTTTATTATTCGTGGTGCTCGTCTTTGGAACAAACTGCCTATAACAATCAGAAATGCACCTTAACAGCATCACTTTAGAAAACTCCTTTTTAGTTACTTATTTAACACTTCAAATCCTACCCTCAAAATCAAACATTGGTAACCCTCGAAATCACACATTGTTAACACTTAAGTCCTTAAGTTAAAGATATATATGAGTGTGTGCATAAATGTATTTACTTTTAAGTATATATACTTGCGTATGTATATTTACAGTGTCCTACTTTAAATAGCTCACACCTAATTATGTGGATTATAGTTTATTTATTTATTGCAGTTAAATGCCTATTTTCAACTTCAATCGTCAAATTGATCACCGTCACCAAATTATTTGTAACATATAATCGCGTTTCATTATTATATTTACAAAAAGCTGACTTTCCCATGTTAAATCGATGGGAAACTTCATGGTCTTTGCGCGACTCCTAAATATTAACCGATTTCGATTTAACCGTATTTGAACAAAACTGGGGGGGGGGGGGGGCAGAGAAATTCTTTTAAAAAATGTAAATAAATAAGAACGACCATAATGTGGAACTCCACGTGAAACTCCTTCTCAAATCCCACCTAAATTGTTTCAATTTACCATGCAAATTGCAAGTAGGATTCCACGTAGAACTGTCATGTTTTTGCTTTTACGTCGATTATTACACCTGGGCTAACTGTAAACGGATAATCTGGAAAAAAGTTAAGAGTACACTATAAAAAAATCTCAATGTAATTTTACATGGTATTACGATGAAAATTATTTAACCTCTGCAATACATATTAAATTAACGAGAGTCTGCGTGGATAAACGTGACTCTTGTGTAAAGAAGAAAACGACACTGAAAAAAAACATACTGCCATATAAACTGTGAGCTCGACTCTTCAGATCCAAAAAAATTGCAAAAAATATACATGCTAGTGTTGAATTGACACATATAGTTTATATAATTTAAAGACTTAATCTCCCTGATTGTGCTACTTTGCCAATATTGATAATTTTGTTTCATGTGTATGCCATGTGTCTCCTGTGGCTTCTCGACTTCCAGGGTTTTCGTGACAAGACGCTACTCGTCGCACCTAGAGATCGCACCAGTCGAACAAATTTTCTCTAACAATTAAATTGGATAAATACTGCAACCTCAAAATATAATCTTTTCATTCTACTCATCAAGTATTTACAGATTTTCATACTTTTGCGCTCTATGACGATACTTCTTTTTTTGATAGATGTATTATACAGGGTATCCCAGACTCAAGTGTCCGGACTTATATAGCCGTATAAAAATTAGAAAAATAAATGGAAAATGCCTTTTCCAAAAATCAGTTGAAGTTTTAGTTTTTTAGTTATAAAACATTTAAGCTGGACCAATCAGGAGCGCCGTATAAACAGCCGTGTGTGCGTGAACGGAATTCCAACGTATTGTTCTCCCGTCGCTAACCCCACCTCTGCGCTCGCTTCGATAACACACGTCTGTTTATATGGCGCTCCTGATTGGTCATGCTTAAATGTTTTATAACTAAAAAACTAAAACTTTAACTGATTTTTGGAAAATGAATTTTCTATTCATTTTTTTCATTTTTATACGGCTATATGAGTCCGGACACTTGAGTCTGGGACACCCTGTAGAGCCAAAGGATATTTATTTCTTATATTTATTGAGTAAAATGTACAAAATGAATTTTACCATTTAAATCCAGCATCCTTAGCATTCAAAAAATTTTAATCACAGAAACATCTCTTTTATTTAAACATACATGTTTCAAAATGCCGTAAGCTGAATTTTCAATACTTTAAAACATTTAAGCAACAATTTATTATTAAGTATTTATCCTAAAAGAAAATGAATTTAAATTGAAAAGTGAGCGCTAAGAAGGACTTTCATATTCCGTTTGGCCCTACCAATCAGAAACGATTTCCTGGTGTCCCAACTCTCCCTACTAGTCCCTGCAGTCTGTTGCTTTACGAACTTATACCAAGCACTTTTACATTTCGTCTATTTCACTAGTACAACACATTGTACAGATGCTTCTATTTGTAAATTCAGGCAATAAACAGAAATTTTAAAGGTGGACTGTCAAAGGACCGATGTTACGGTTTTATCACTAGGGTAAGTGTCGGTATTACTGCGGATGCTCTATTTACTTCGGTTTCAAATATAAATAAAGATTTAGAATGTTCTGAATGTATGTATATAATGCTTTGAGACCATTCAGAAAATTAGTATGTGATTCATTTATAATTATCATCAATGAATCAACTACAGTAACTATGTTTTCAACTAATTTATTGCAATTTGAATCTCACATGCTTCCGATGCTGATAGTTTTACTGCTTCGATTGGTAGGCGGGTAATAAGTACGTTCTGAAATAGTATATTGCATTACAAGTGGTAGGCGATGGCCTTTTCGTGACAAGTGCAGTGTTTTTAGGACGAGTCGTAGGTGAGGGCACCGAAGGTGCCCGAACCGAACTTTATTTTAAAGAGAACACTTTGAAGAGTATAACATTTTGAACTAATTTAAATTTTCCCGCAACTTTGACTTGAGCAACTATAGCGCACCCAGCGGCGGAGAGGCTACCGGCGTTTATAACCTTATTTCTGAATGCTGTCACGCGTGTGTTCGTTTTTCTTCAATAGTTAAATCAATGTGATATTATCGAAAATAGAAAAAATGTCAGATTCGGACGAAAGTGAAGTCTTTCAGTGTACGCCTCCTATTTCTGCACGGTAAGTCGCGAGACGACCGCGCTACAGTTGTCGCTGAAAACATCGACCTATTTCCATCTTTATCTAACAATCTTCCTTTCACTTATTGTGAAAATGTGGAATGCTTACGAAAAGAGGCCTTTTCGTAAGCATTCCTCATTTCGTACGTTCTTTATTCGCATCGTTCGAAATGCGCCACATTACACACAGATCATAAGTACGAAAACACGCCATTTTCATGATAGTGTTGTAAAAAACTAATTATAATATCGTTTCGGGGAACTAAATATTTACGGCAATACTTTTTTTTTATAAAGAAAATGGATAATTTTTCTCAAAATGCATGCCAGAAGACAAGAAATACGTATTTCTACATATTTTTACTGAAGCAGTATTTGGTACACGATTTTGAATTTATCTGATGAAAAATTGTGAAACCTGAAAAAAAGAAACCTATGCCCAGAAAAATGCGAGCAACCGGGAAAAAAGAAGTATATTTCATCACTTCAGTATTCAAAAAAAGATGTGTCGCTCCAATTAGAGGCGGTTAAGAGAGGACAATCGGTTGCTGAAGTAAATATGCAGAGAAGAAGTGTGGGCCTGCAAGAGTACTAAGTGCCAAAAAAGAAAACGATCTAGTCAGCTGGATATGTCATTGCTACAAAGCTGGGTTTTCCCGTTACGAATTTATATAAATTTATATATAAGTCACGCCTATCTTTCATAATTTACATGAATTACAAGGTTTAAATTTCCTAAATTATTTGCAACTTCACTTACAATAAAATCTCAGTATAACAAGCGCAGTAATTGGGTCACCGCAGTAATTGGCGTGCAGTAATTAATGCAACCCCGCAGTAATATCTACATGGAACATTTTTTCTAGATTCGCATTTTTCACGTAAATCTGATTTATTTTCATTGTTTAACGACTGAATTCTATTGACTAAATAACAAATATTGCTTCACCAATTCATGCGTAACGAATTTCTCATTCAAACACTTGTTTGTTATCTTCAAAAGTCGTCTTCATTTTTTGTCCGCAGTAATACCCACATTTACCCTATGTTCATTTAAGGGCCCTGGAAATCGAGTGTAAATCGTAGAAATCGTATTCAGGCCAAACGGCGGAGCCATTTTGTCTGATTTTTTGTATAAATAATCTAAAGGGTATAAAGACTCTCGGTACAGAGCGTTTTTTTTCGAAAAAAAATATATTTTTCATGTAACAATGAAAAGAAGAAAAATTACTTTTTGTGGTACAGTATTCTACTATTAAGCAAAGCGGGGAGTGGGTAAAGCAGTTATAGTGCTAAGAATTCTTTCGTGCGACCCTAGCGGAGGAGGGAAAAACTACGGCCTGTTATAACTCAAGTCTGCAGGTAATGAAGCGACCACTATGACCCACATTGATTCATTCAATGCCGAACACACCGTATACGAAAACTAGGGGCTCCTACCCAAATGAGTGGATAAATTCCCAAAAGGTTGGGCGGGTGTAGGTTTTTGGTTGTGGATAATATCATGACATGCAGATTTGAAATAAAATAAAACTAAACAAAATAATATCACAAGTAAATGTACAAAAAAACGGTTTGCATGTTCAGGCCGAATCAATGTAACGGTACAATTTTCGGCAAACTTACACCGAAAGTAGTACTTTTTGTACATTAAATGACAATATACAAGCTCTGTGCATATAAACGGGCAGATTATATAAACATGCAAGATATTTATCATATGTGTCGCCCAATTTCCTCCGAAAATACCTGATTGATTCGCATTAGACACAAATTTTGCATGTTTGCACAAAACTCAGAGGATGTTTGCAATAACCGGTTATATAAGTCAATCGCTTGGTATGTATTTGGACCCTGAGAGCTTGTAAAAAATATTTCTAGTTGTAATGTTCCAACCATATATTTAAATTTTTAATTTCATTGCGCTTCTTCGTTTCCTCATGAGAAAAACTTATAGCAAGTGTACTTGTTGTAACAAAAAGGAAATTCTGCTACTTTCAACTACAAAATGGCCTCCTTTCAGCTAATTTGACTGTACGATATGTACGCACTTGTACGTGATTTTCGTTTTCTTTTCAAATGTTTATGAAAATTTTATAAAATCTTTGAAATATTTGTGAAATCTTTCGTATGCGTTTGAAATAATTTAAATATGGGAAATCGTGTGATATCTTTGCAATGTCTTGAAATCTTCGAAATGTGGTGGACTGTAACCTTTTTGACATCTTTGGAATTTTTTTATTCTTTTATAATCATTACGAAATGTTTATGAAATTTTAGAAATATTTTGCACATCTTTCGGAAATATGTGGTATTCATTGGAAATTGCTGAAATTATCATGAAGTTTCTCATTTAAAAATTTGACATCGAGAAAAAAAGAATGTTTCTGTCGACAAATGTAATTCCTAACTGAAAGGACTGGCATTGAAAAAAAAACGAAATTTTCTGCCGACAAATGCCCGCATAATACATTTGTTTTAAAAATAATACAACTAATCAAAAAATTAGGAATTGTGCTGAAATTATCATAAAATTCCCAGTTAAAAAAATCTCACGAAGAAATTTCTCAATCGTTACATTGTTATCAAAATTCCTTGCAATATAACTTTAAAAAACGTGAAATTATGGATAAGCGTAGAAAACATTCTTTTAACAAATAATATTTTTTTCTTTATTATACAGGGTGTCCCAGACTCAAGTGTCTGGACTTATATAGCCGTATAAAAATGAAAAAAATAAATAGAAAATTCCTTTTCCAAAAATCAGTTGAAGTTTTAGTTTTTTAGTTATGAAACATTTAAGCTGGACCAATCAGGAGCGCCGTATAAATAGCCGTATGTGCGTGAACGGGATTCCAACGTAGTGTTCTCCCGTCGCTAACCCCACCTCTGCGCTCACTTCCATAACACTGCGTTCAAATCTGTTTCACGGACACACGGCTGTTTATACGGCGCTCCTGATTGGTCCAGCTTAAATGTTTTATAACTAAAAAACTAAAACTTCAACTGATTTTTGGAAGAGGAATTTTCTATTTATTTTTTTCATTTTTATATGGCTATATAAGTCCGGACACTTGAGTCTGGGACACCCTGTATAATATTGGAATATCTTTGAGGTATGTTAATCTACAACGAAAAAAAAATCCGAATAAAAAAAGGGCCCTGGAAATCTAGTGTAAATCGTAGAAAATAGATTCAGGCCAAAGGGCGAAGCCATTTTGTCTGATTTCTTGTAGAAATAATCTAAAGGGTATACAGACTCTCGGTACAGAGCGCTTTTTTCGAAAAAAAATCAATTTTTCATGTAAAAATCAAATGAAATAAATTTTCCTCGACTCCATTCAGCGGCGAACACACCGCATAGTCGTATACGAAAACTATGGACCCCTACCCAAATGAGTGCGGGTACATTACATGACAATATATAATACAAAATATTAATGTTTAAAGAATAAGAATTATTTTATACTGAAAAATACGAGTTTTAAACGAAATAGTTTCAGTTTCAACTGAAAGTGATCCATTTTTCAAAAAATATTGCAATTTTCTAGCAACGAGATCAATTGTAAACAAAAATTATGCATTTTCAGCTAAAAAATTAATGTTTCACAAATTACTTCATCCCTTTTGTACAAGCTCTCAGGTGAAAGAAAACGGAGGCGAGACTTATATAACCGGTTATTGCAGAGACAGCCCCTGTGTTGTGCAAACATGCAAAGTTTGTGTCTAATGCGAATCAATCTGGTATTTTCGGAGGAAATTTGGCGACACAGATAATTTATATCTTGCATGTTTGTATAGTCTTCTTTTTTTATATAGAGAGCTAGTCTATTGTCATTGAACATACAAGGTACTATTTTCGGCGTAAGTTGCCGAAAATTGTATACTTACACTGATTCGGCTTGAATATTGCATGCATGAATTCGGGGGCGAATTAATTATAAGATATTATTTGTTCACAGTTTCATTTTACGTGAAGTTTGCATTTCATGATATTATCCACTCCCAACCACCTACACCCACTCAACCTTTCGGAAATTCGCCCACTCATTTGGGTAGGTGCCCCTCTTTTTCGTATACGACTAAGCGGTGAATTCGCCCCTGAATGAAGTCAAGGAAAATTTATTTCTTTTAATTTTTACATGAAAAATAGATTTTGTTCGAAAAAAGCGCTCTGTACCGTGAGTCTTTATACCCTTTAGATTATTTATACAAAAAATCGGAGAAAATGGCTCCGCCGTTTGGCCTGAATACGATTTCTACGATTTACACTCGATTTCCAGAGCCCTTTTTTATTCGGATTGCATGGGTAATTGTAAACAGAATTGTTGGGTTTTGTAGTAAAGGAATTTCTTTATATTCTGAAGTAAATAGCACGTTTATTTTATATAAATGTAAAGTTTATTTAACTTTTACGTGTTGATCATTTTACAATATTCAATATCTGTCGTTCAAACTGACGTTGCAGTTGATAAAACAAAAACAGAAGATGTCTATGGAATCTACTTGAATAATTGCTACCACAGTTCGGCCAATCCTGACTATAGTCCGTCCCGGACTTTAATAAGATTATAAAATCGAAAATGAACAAATTAAATAACCTTATCATTAGACCTTTCTAGTTCCAAACCATGGACTCATATTTTTAGCTTCCCATACGCCCTGATAAGGTTTTTGTGCATTTTGAAATCCTTCAATATCACTTATCACATATCTATCATTTCGCAGTTTTTTTACAATTGAATATGGTCCTTTAAATTCGGGAACAGATGCTTTTGACGCTTCAGGAGTATTATCAATATTTCTCAACATAACATAATCTCCTTCACAATATTCATAAGGTTTCTTACGTCGTCTATCTACATCATTTTTATTATAAGTCTGAGCCTGTTCTATATTTTCCACGGCAGTTTTTCTTAAACTCTCTAGATTCCTAAGTTTTCTCGTTTGAATATGATTCTCTAAAAATTCTTTAACATCATCAATTGACTCGCCCCTTTGATCAACTCCAAACAGCAGTCGACTCGGTGTATTCATAGTAGATCTGCTAACAGTATCATTAATACAATACTCATTACTTTTTAAAATTATGAACCAATATTTACCCATTTCATCATCGGACAACTTGGCCAACATTGGACGTATAATAGAATTAATTCTTTCAATCTGACCGTTAGCTTGCGGAGAACGTGTCGCTACTTGGATATGTTTTATGTGATTTTTAAACATAAATTCAGTAAATTCATCGGACGTGAATGCGCTTCGACGATCAGAGATGAAAGTATTCGGCCTACTATAATCGATGAAAAATTGTTTAAGACAGTTTATTGTTTCCTGACTACAAGTAGACTTAGTCGCATAGAGTTTTACAAATTTTGTAAACGAATCTATCAATAAGAAAATATATCGCTTTGATACTTGTACTCTTTTAATTGGGCCAAAATGGTCAACATGTATAATCGAAAACGGTACATCACCTTTCGGAATTATATGTAGGTAACCCTCGGCTTTTCCTGATGACGGAGAAAAGGAAATACATTTCAAACAATTACGAATATGTTCTTCTATTTTTTCACGTAGTTTTAGAAACCAGTACGTCCTATTAATACATTCTCTTGTTTTAAAAGGACCTAAATGGCCCATGTCATCGTGGTATTTAAAAATCACATGTTTTTCCATGCTTACTGGGACATAAAAGAGTAAATCATTTCCTTTCTTCCGGTACACCACACCGTTTCGCATTTCATACATCTTATCTTGACGTTGACCTAACATATCACGTATTTCAACTTTTTACCAAAATTTCGTAAACTTTTTCTAAGATTTCAAATTGTTCGTCAATCGTCTTAGTTGCCACCATAAAATCGTCCATATATACAACTGCATGTCCTGATTTAATGAGATCTGAAAATGCCTCATTTATAAAATGCTGGAACGTAGAAGGACCAGTTTTCAGTCCAAAAGGCATTTTCAAATATTCGTATTGGCCAAAAGGTGTGACAAAAGATGTTAATTTCACCGAATCTGGAGCGACGTTTATGTGGTGAAAACCATCCTTCAAGTCAAGTGACGTAAAATACTTTTTCCCTTCTAAAACATCAAGCTGATCTTCAATTAATGGTAAAGGATCATTATCGCGTAATATAGCTTTGTTCAAAGTTCTATAGTCTACAAATAATCTTATATCGCCATTCTTTTTTCTAGTTAGCACAATTGGGGATGCGAATTCTGATTTACTTGAACGAATTATTCCCCTTTTCATCAAATCATCTATAATTTTTGTTAATTTAATTTTCTCGTCAAAAGAGAGTCGTCTAGGTGCATAGTAAAAAGGTTTACTATCATTCAAAATTAATTTCAGCTCAACCTCAGTTTCAGGAACAGTGGGTCGTTCAGGTTCTAAGTATCCTATTTTAAATTGTTCCAAAAGTTTCAATTGAGTTTCAAAAGGTACCTCAGAATTAATGCTTAAACCTTTCAATCGTTTTTCATCTATTAAACAAATTTCAATTTTCATTAATTCTTTAGCTTCTTTTTCAAAACTTTCTATCCTTTCAATATTTTCTATTTTTGCAAGACCTAGTCCAAATTTACATGAAGTATCTCGGCCTAAAATTAGCGAAGATTGCATCGTACTATCAGGAACTATAAGCAATGTAATATTATCTCGCGTCTCATCATCAAGTGTAATACGAACTCTCAGTTTTCCTAAAACAATTAAATTAGAACCATTAATTCCTGCATAGTCTGTATCTGAAAAAGTGACCTGTTCAACATACTGATCCTCTATGTATTTCGTTTTTACAAAACTCACCGGACTACCAGAATCTAGCGCACAGTCTAATTCAATACGGTTTTCTTCGTCAATATCCACGTCGACTTTCTTGAAAAAGGGCCTATTCATTGGAGTACTTTCAGAGACAAAATTGACAATGTTTTTCTTCTTGAGACAATTCTTGGCGATGTGGCACGGCTCATTGCAACTATAACAAGTTGTGTTTTTTGGCTGTAGACATTCATTTGAAGTGTGTCCTAGATTTCGACAGTTGTAACATCTAAATTGAGATTTAGATGTAACTTTGATATCAGCTGATTTTACATAATTTCTTGATTGAACTTTTGGCAGTTCGGGTTGAAGACTGATTTTATTAAATGCTTCTAATAATTCAGATGATGTCTTGAAACACCTCATACGGGCTTGATTTCTCAGCTGCAAATCTGGAATTCCATCAATTATATAATCTATCACCTCTTCATCGTCTACTGGCACTTGATTAGCTAGGATTATTTTTTTGTGATAGTATTCACAAAATGACTCGCTGAATTTCCACTTTCTTTCTTCAAACAGCCTTCGTCGTTCTAACCTGTTAGGTCGATGGTCAAACATCTTCTTCATATCTTTAAGCAAGTCTTCCATACTCATTTCAATATGTTCTGATTTAGAATGAAACCATTCTAAAGCATTGCCTCTCAACTTCGTACTGAGCAAAATTTTTGTAAAATTATCGTTCAGTTCATAAGTTGTACTAAGGAGTAGTAGTTGTTTTTCCCACTGACAGAAGTTACGATCAGATCCATTAAATTCACTTAATAAATCACTAATTTGATGAACCTGTTGTTGAATTTCCTTCGACCTGGTTTTGACGTTGTAATAACTGGACCTCTCGTGCGAGCAAATCTCTCTCCCTTCTCATAAGTTCCATTTCGCGTTGTATCAATGTAAAATTCGTTGATGAATTCAGCGGTAGTGACGGAAAAATTGAATCTTTAAGTAAAGAACTCTGATCTGGAATAGTCATACTTGTTGTATCCAATAAGGAAGCTGCTTCTTCTGTATATAAATTTATCTCCTCCATTTCCATCCAAGAACCTGAGGGATCAACTTCCTGCAATCGATTAATCTAATCAGCCTTATTTCCCAAATTCGGCAGACCTCTTCCTTTCAAAATGTCTTTCAACTTCAAAACAGAAAAATCACTGGGAGTCTTCGGCATTTTATTTAAATTGAAATTAAAATTCAATACCAGTAGAAAATACTATATATTTTATAAGAAATTACGTGGCAGAAATTCTCGTTGCTCTTTTCTAAGAAGATGATAATTACAAACCTCAAATTTTCTAAGATAGTGAAAAATCAAATGTATATAATAAACCTTTGTGATTTTTTTAAGTCAATCAATCCCAACTTATTGCACACAGCAATCCTCTGAATTGCTACAGCGAGAACGTCAAAGTACACAACAGTCCTCTTTATTTTGATGACAGGAATTACGTTAAAGCACACAGCAATTTATTCCTGCTTCAAAAAAGACGTCTTGCAAAAAGCCCCAAATACACTCATCAAACAATTTTTTTTTTCATTTCTTCAGCAGACAGCTTTCTTCGATCCAAATACGATGACAGAAAAATTTGAAGTTTTCATTTTCAAAATAATTATAATTGCTGATAACCAATTCTCGAGCTCAAATCCCACTTCTGATACTGTAGTAACGGAATTTCTTTATATTCTGAAGTAAATAACACGTTTATTTTATATAAATGTAAAGTTTGTTTAACTTTTACGTGTTGATCATTTTACAATATTCAATATCTGTCGTTCAAACTGACGTTGCAGTTGATAAAACAAAAACAGAAGATGTCTATGGAATCTACTTGAATAATTGATACCACAGTTTCAACTTAAATTACACATAATTCATGATTCTGAATGAAGTTTGCAAAAAACACTTTTTCCATTATAGAGTAACATACCTCGAAAATGTTCCAATATTATGTATAATAAACAAACAAAAAATTATTTGTTAAAAGAATGTTTTCTACGATTATATATAATTTTACGTTTTTTAAAGTTATATTGCAAGAAATTTTGATGAAAACAATATAACGATTGAGAAATTTGTTCGTGAGATTTTTTAATTATGAACTGTATGATAATTTCCGCACAATTAATAATTTTTTTATTAATCGTATGATTTTAGAAACAAATGTATTATGCGGGTATTTGTCGGCCGAAAAATTCTTAAATCGGAAATTTATTTGAAATCTGTGTCAAATCTTGTGAAATATTTGTGAAATTTTTTTTAAATCTCGCTGTAATATTTTTATTCTTTAAAATCATAAAATTATTGGAGATCTCAGTAAAATGGTTTGAAATCTTCTAAAATGTTTTGAAACCTTTGTAAATAGTTTCAAACCTTCAAGATGTTGAAAAATCTTTGAAATCTGCTGCACTGTACCCTTTTTCAAATCTTCGCGAATTTATTCAAATCTCTTAGAATGTTTAAACATTTTAAAAATAGTTTTAAATCTTTGAAAGATTTTTACACAAAACCAAAATTTTATTGATTTTTTGACTTCAACTCGCACTCAGTCACTCCATTGTGGGAATATCGTAATAAAATTTGTAGGCATTACGCAGTGCAGTGCTCTTAGGTTAGAGTTCCGAGGCAGAAAAATTATGTATAGTTTATACATAGTGTGAAGTATTATATGTATAATATTCATTTATTTATACATTTTTTTTATAAAACAAATGAGTATTATATATAATGCTTCACACTATATATAAACTATATATAATTTTTCCGCCTGGGGTACAGGTCCAAAGTTCAAACTCAAACTTTCAAACTGAAACTATTTCGTTTAAAACTCGTATTTTTCAGTATAAAATAATTCTTATTCTTTAAAAATTAATATTTTGTATTGTATATTGTCATGCAATGTACCCGCACTCATTTGGGTAGGGGTCCATAGTTTTCGTATACGATTATGCGATTGTTCGCCGCTGAATGGAGTCGAGGAAAATTTATTTCATTTGATTTTTACATGAAAAATTGATTTTTTTTGTCGAAAAAAGCGCTCCGTACCGAGAGTCTTTATACCCTTTAGATTATTTCTACAAGAAATCAGACAAAATGGCTTCGCCGTTTGGCCTGAATCCATTTTCTACGATTTCCACTAGATTTCCAGGGCCCTTTTTTTATTCGGATTTTTTTTTCGTTATAGATTAACATACCTCAAAGATATTGCAATATTATATAATTAAGAAAAAAAATTATTTGTTAAAAGAATGTTTTCTATGATTATCCATAATTTTACGTTTTTTAAAGTTATATTGCAAGGAATTTTGATAACAACAATATAACGATTGAGAAATTTCTTCGTGAGATTTTTTTAACTGGGAATTTTATGATAATTTCAGCACAATTCCTAATTTTTTGATTAATCGTATGACTTTTAATTTCGTTTTTTTTCAATGCCAGTCCTTTCAGTTAGGAATTACATTTATCGACAGAAACATTCTTTTTTTCTCGATGTCAAATTTTTAAATGAGAAACTTCATGATAATTTCAGCAATTTCCAATGAATATCGCAGATTTCCGAAAGATGTACAAAATATTTCTAAAATTTCATAAACATTTCGTAATGATTATAAAAGAATACAAAAATTCCAAAGATGTCAAAAAGGTTACAGTCCACCACATTTCGAAGATTTCAAAACATTGCAAAGATATCACACGATTTCCCATATTTAAATTATTTCAAACGCATACGAAAGATTTCACAAATATTTCAAAGATTTTATAAAATTGTCATAAACATTTGAAAAGAAAACGAAAATCACGTACAAGTGCGTACATATCGTACAGTCAAATTAGCTGAAAGGAGGCGATTTTGTAGTTGAAAGTAGCAGAATTTCCTTTTTGGTACAACAAGTACACTTGCTACAAGTTTTTCTCATGAGGAAACGAAGAAGCGCAATGAAACTTAAAATTTAAATATATGGTTGGAACATTACAACTAGAAATATTTTTTGCAAGCTCTCAGGGTCCAAATACATACTAAGCGATTGACTTCTATAACCGGTTATTGCAGACAGCCTCTGAGTTTTGTGCAAACATGCAAAGTTTGTGTCTAATGCGAATCAATCAGATATTTTCGGAGGAAATTGGGCGACACATATTATAAATATCTTGCATGTTTATATAATCTGCCCGTCTATATGCAGAGAGCTTGTATATTGTCCTTTAATGTACAAAAAGTACTACTTTCGGAGTAAGTTTGCCGAAAATTGTACCGCTACATTGATTCGGCCTGAATATTGTAAACCGTTTTTTTTTTGTACATTTACTTGTGATATTATTTTGTTTAGTTTTATTTTATTTCAAATCTGCATAGAAAGTATAAAAGTTTCTATTTAAAAAAAAAATCAAGCATTCAAATTACCGCCATTCAGAGATTTTTCCGCTGACGGAAAAATCTCTATTTTCACAACTAATGACTTGCACAAGTCCGCAACTTGCGGATCTGCAATCGTGTGAAATCAGAGGTTTTCTACATGTATTTTACATATTCCAGGTATTTTACGCAAACTACCTCCTTTAGGTATTATACGTAAAAAACTTCCAGCTACGCGAAACTGCACATTCCTGGTTGACTTTATTATTTTTCAATTAACAATATAGGCATTGATAAAAAAAACTCTTACTCCCTTACGAATGCCAATACCAGAAATTAAAAAAAGTGAGGTTATGCACAGTTCTACAGGTCCGCCATCTTGGTACGTAATTTACTAGGTATTTTACCTGTTTTCTACGTAAAATACTTCACTTAGGTATTTTACTTCAAAATCCTCCAGTTACGCGTAACTGCACATCCCTGCTTAAGGCCATGTTATACATTAGTCACGTGACCCAGCTGGTCCTGAGATCGATATTTCTTGTCCCATATTTAAAAATAAAAGTTAAAATAAAGCGGAAAAAATTTGGGAAATATTAATGAATATAAAAGGACAGTGTGTGGTAAAGCATAGAGTTGGGGAACAAAAAAATTATTATTGGAATAACAAATATCAAGGAATCTGCATTATCAACAGTCTGTGTAATTAAAGTTCCCGAAAATGACACTATGAAAGGCCGACAGGGCCTCGCTTGGGTTTGCAGTTTTGCACTTTGCTGACACCGTGGATATATCGAATATCAATTTGTTTATTTGCACCAAAACAGCAAATATTATCAAATGTAATTTTTGCAACCGATGTTAGCATCATTTTCCTCAAGACATGTGAGCCAGAAACTCAGAAATGTTTCATTGGGAACATTGAAAATTGGTTACAGAGTTCTACAGCACGATCGGTATTTTCGTGAATTTCTTTATTCATTACATTTTTTCTTCAACATTTCGAGCCAAATGTTGTATACAAGCGTAGATTATTGTTTCCTGAGGCTTTCCCCAAAATTTCAACTCGATATCTCATTCGGTGTGGACGTGAGTTGTTGAAAACAAAATTATTGATAATTTAGGTCACGTGACTCATGTATAACATGGCCTTAATGGTGTTGGTTCAATCCGACTTCGAATTTTTTTATTTTATTGTTACGGCACTGACTTCATATATATTTTTTCCCTAGTATTTGAGACAAAGAGAAAGAAAACTTGTCAAATATCCGGGGTTTTGCAAGATCCTCGGATCAACAAAATTTAGAAAAAATGAAGCCTTTTGCTGAGGCAATCATGATTTTGACGGAAATTATCAATTTTTCGACAGGGAGAAATCTGCGGATAGCATTTTTAGACGTCATCAAATATTCGAAGACCCAAAACTTGATGATGGTGAACCTCAATTTTGCGAAATACGTCGCTTAATGAAGAAAGGGGGGGGGGGCAATTGAGATGTCCTGTGTCATGGACATAGGAAGGTAGGGGACAAGGCACGTCCTCCCAAAC